>BHDV01029786.1:0-21721 GCA_005406045.1 Adoxophyes honmai
AAAAGTAAATATTGTTTCTAAAAAGCTTATGAAACTAGAACTATATTTTATTTTTTTGACTCGCCCAGCCATGTAGTATGATGATGAAGTGACGAATTTCGGCCGAAGTTCGGCATTATGAACCTGCAAAACCTGGTAAAACCTGCTGAACTTCGGTTGAACCGAATGTGAAACGAATTTCGGCCCATCCCTAATAAATATTGGCAATAAATTATTTTGTTACTCGTTCTTTCTTTCAGGATCTTGCTAATTTGAAGTCGGTTCTTTTGCTTTTATAATTATTTGTATGACGCATTAATTATGTACGCTTTGTGTTTCCAGCCGCATAATGTTCGCGAACCCTGTGAAGATGGTCTCCCAGATGCAGTACGCGGCCGGCGCGGGAGTGGACGTCGTCACCGCGGACTGCGCGGACGAGCTGCGCAAGATCAAGCGGCATACGCCGCACGCGCAGTAATACATACATACATACATACATACATACATACATAAATACATACTAGGGATGTTACGGATATCTGCTACGGATAAATGCGGATAATTCGCATTAAATTCAACATCTGCATCCGTAATTCATTGATCAATTTCTTTTATTAATTTCAATTGGGTAAATAGATTACCAAAAATTTTATAGGTACACATATTTTTTCTTTTATTTGACAAGCAAGAAATGACGAGGGTTCCGTGTTCCGAAGTTTCGAGTGACGTCACGTTCGACTACATACATTTTTTACTCAAACGTGACGTCACGAGCCCCCATTCAGGAAGTTTCATGATCTGTATCTTTGTCGATGTTTAATTATTTCATAAAACAAAAAATATGTGTCTTTCACTTCCATTTTTTTTTCCATAATCTAACTTATGGACTAACTAGAATTTAACCCTGTCATCATCCCTATTATCATAATATGTAGTTAGTTTTTACAAGTGTCTTTAAACACGGACACTAGTTTTATTATCACTGGCATTTTTTGTTGTTAAATAAGTGAAAAACCCGTATAACCGAATAACCCGTGTGGTGCCGGGTTAGAATAGCACCTCCCCCTTTCTTCCCGTGGGTGTCGTAAGAGTCGACTCTGGGAAAGGGTTAGTGTATTGTGGGCGATAGGCTAGCAACCTGTCACCGCAATATCACGTTTAACTATCTGGTTACCCTGAATTTGCTAAACGTGGCACTGGATTTTTGAATTCATGTGCTCTGCCTACCCCTCATGGGAATATGGGCGTGAGAATATGTATGTATGTATGTAAATAAGTGAAAAAACATTTAGGTAGTATGGAAAACGCAAATGTTATGGTATTTGGCGATTGCCAGGGTTGTGCTCCGTATCCGCTGCGACGGGGCGGACGCGCAGCTGTCGTTCGGGCCGCGCTTCGGCTGCGACCCGCACGCCGAGGCGCCCGCGCTGCTGCGGCTGGCTGCCGAGCTCGGCTTGGACGTAAGTCACAAATACTTAGGTCCTAATACTGGGGCCACACTAACGTCAATGCCCATTATCGCGATAATTTTTAACGCATCAAAAGTGGGTGGCAACACTTGAACGGTCAACGTGAATGCTCATTATTGGCGATGAAAACGGCGTTGAATTTCATTCAATTCAAGCAAGACAATACGTAGTGTGGCCGCTTCAATGCATTAATTCTCGCGTTAATATCTTTGATGTACCGCCATTTGAGTACCGGCATTGTTAACGCCGTTGTAAAATTATCGCTTTATAACGTGGCTACACTACACCTATGGTTAACGTCCATTATCGCGATAGTTAATGGCATTTCCCGTTAGTGTGCCCCCAGCATAACGCACTGACGGCAGAAGCGGCGGTGGCGTGATATTCGAACTTGTAGAAAAGATGGCGCACAAAGTATCGGCCGGGAACAGCCGGGAACAAATCGTTGCGTTCACGCAATCTCCGCTCTCGCTGTTTCCGCTTCCGATGTCAGTGCATTTGGAACTTTAGAGCTTAATTTATGGGATTAAAACAAGCGATAGTATTGCTCTTGTGGGGAAAGACTCCAATTTAGAGTTTGGAAATTAGGCGCTGCGCAGACGACAGTGTTTTGTGCGATCGAGTCTGTGGAGCAATAAATTGTGTGAATGGCGCGGTGACAGTTTCCAGGAATTTCCATTCAGAGTTTCGTGGAAATGTCAGCGCGCCATTCAGACAATTTATTGCTCCACAGACTCGATCGTACAAAACACTGTCGTCTGCGCAGCGCCTTATATTTAATATGCAACCAAAAAATAAAACTTCGTTTTTCGTTGGAACTCTACTGACTATCAGTGCGTGGAGCCCGTACTTCCTTATACGTCACAATGACCCACGTTTCATTCCTTCACTGTAGGTAGCTGGCGTTTCTTTCCACGTGGGTACAAAGATGGAAGAGTACGCAGCGTACGCGCGCGGCATCGCGCTCAGTCGCGCGGTGTTCGGCGCGGGCGCGGCGGCGGGGCTCGCGCGCATGCGCCTTGTTGACATCGGCGGGGGCTTCCCGGGACACAGCGGGTCCAGCCTCCACGAGGTAAGGCCATAGGTTCGACAGTGTAATATCCAAAAATAAAATAAAAAAGATTTGGTTTGAGCCGAAAATACAAGTCGACGCGAAGGCACGGCCAAAATCAAAGAGAAAGCTTGTGTGGCTTGACTATTTTGTACGTCTTTAAAAAAATACTCTTTTTTATGAAAAACGTCCAAAAATAGCAAATACAGAATACCTTCAACGTAACAAAGGTAAAACGTCTCGAGCGATTGACAAAACATGTGAAATATTAAGAGTACCTACGGTCCGCAAAGAAAGTAGGAAAGAAACAATATTTACAATTTACCTAAAATAAAATAGTAAATATTAGGCATACATGATGTACAAATAAACTATACCTACACATTACCAACACATGCCAGAAGACGTAGGTATTTACATCTCTGTACACATCTAGATCTCTTAGGAGTTGTCGAGCTAGCCAGCACTAATTTACGCGTATCACAGTAGGGTCGCAACGGCTTTTGCCCGCGGCTCCGCTCGCGTTAAGTTCGGGGTAGGTAGCACAGAAGAGATAGCACACATACCAATTTATAGCTTTCTACATTGAAAATTGCGGAGTTTTCTACAAACTTCTACTCCTCACTTTAGGGAAATGGGGGACTTTTGAAGAGACAAAAAGTAGCCTATGTCACTCTCCATGCCCTAAACTATCTCTACCTAAAAAAAACACGTCAATTTATCGCTTCGTTTAACCGTGAAAGACGGACAAACAAACAAACAAACACACTTTCACATTTATAATATTAAGTACGGATATCATCGACATATTGACCCTGTATCCCTTGTAGCGACCAATCACCAAGCTACTAATCAACATTTACCGGCACCGCACGCGCACGCGGATTGGTCGCTCTGCACGTCACCCCAACCCAACAGGTCCCAGTGCCAATGTAACGGGGCTAAAATCCAGTTTCGGTCGGCCATTTTGTTGGTGATGATGTTAGTGTCCGTCTGCCAGGTGGCGGCGGTGATCAACGCGGCGCTGGAGCAGCACTTCCCCGAGCCGGGCGTGCGCGTCATCGCGGAGCCGGGCCGCTACTTCGCCGCCGCCGCATACACGCTCGCCGTCATGGTGCACGGGAAGAAGGAGGTACCTACTGTTGCAATTCTTATGAAGATAACACTCACTATCGCAAAAATTTGTTCTTCGTTCTTAGCCATATTTTAAACTTTGTAGGCTTAGCACAGCAACGCGAACCGTCCCGAACGCAAACTAAAGAAATAGATTAAGGTATATTTTAGGCGATATGCTAGCAACAGATGGCTATTTGTAAAAGCGGGAAATGGAATGAATGGAGCACTTTACTCTGTTGTGAGTCGTCAGGACATTTCTAAGAATGCTCGTCTGGCTATTCACAACGGTGTGCTAGTGCCTACTTTGAAGTATGGTAGCGAGAGTTGGGTGTGGCAGAAGAGACACGAAAGTAGATTGAATGCGGTTGAGATGCGTTCTTTGCGAAGCATGAGTGGTATCAAACTTACTGATAGGGTGCGTAATAGCGTGATAAGAGAGAAGTGTAGTCACATCTGAAAGAGAGTATTGTAACAAGGGTAGAGAAAGGTATGCTGCGTTGGTTTGGGCATGTGGAGAGAATGGATGAAGCAAGGGTATGTAAGCAAATTTACAAGGGAAGTGTGTTGGGGCAAGTCGGTCGAGGGCGCCCTCGAAGAACGTATATCGACCAGATCGGCGATGTGCTAAAGGGAGGCCAAATTAAGAGTACCCGAAACCGTCGAGCGTGTATGACAAGAGTGATGAATGTTAGTGAAGCGAAAGAAGTATGTCAAAATAGAAGCGAATGGCGCTCTGTTGTCTCTGCCTACCCCGCAGGGAATAAGGCGTGACGGTTATGTATGTATGTAGATTGCTAAGTCACAGTGATAGCACTGTTGTATCTGTTAACTTAACATCTAAAAAGATATGCTAAAAGCCTACGTTACGGGACATAGTTATGGTTATGTGCGACACTCTCTCTCTAGTAGAGAGATCCTCTCTCCAGGCAAATGTTATGCCTGGGGACCAAAGTCCACAGAGAGAAAGTTGAAAGTTGTTTTTATGCACTGATCATCGAAACTTCGTTAGCGCCATGTAGGATCGTTTAGTTCGGCTACTCGACGAATGTGGCGCTGGGGGGCTACAGTTACATCTACGCAGCGTTTCGTGGGCTGCCCAACTCATTTGGGAATACAGGCGTGATGTATGTATGACTGTATGTTCTCGTTTCGTTTTTAGACTAAGGACGAGACTGGCAAAAGTCACACGATGTACTCGATCGGAGACGGAGTGTACGGCTCCTTCAACAGCGTGGTCTCCGTCAATGAGAAGGTGGAACCGGAACTCCTTAACGTGAGTTTCATTATCATTTTTAGGACATTAAAGACCGGCCAAGTACGGGTTGGGCCCGCCCTCGCAGGCTTTTGTACCAAAAACTACAAAAGGTCACGTTTTCTCTATAGGAGCCCTCGATTTCTAAGGAAATAAGGTACACCTACTTTAGGCGACAGGCTAAGCAACCAGTCACTAAGTATAGTAGGATTAACCTCTCAACAGAAAGCCTAAAAAAATGCTAGAAAAGGCTACGGATTCCTAGGCATGGATTTGTATGAGGCGTTTCAAGTGTGCTCTGCCCACCCCGTTAGGGAGAACAGGCGTGAAGAATGTATGAATATGCATAAATAGGTCCCAGCGGGGTAGGTAGAGATCAGAACGCCATTCGCTCCTATTCTGGCATACTTCTTTGGCCTCACATTCATCACTCTCGTCATACACACTCGACGATTTCGGTCCGGGTACTCCTCTGGCCTCTCTTTAGAACATCGCTGATCTGGTCGATAAACGTTCTTCGATGTATGAATGTATGTAACATTATTCTTGTCACCAGCCTAGTGGTGATGAACCGGAGCCTTGTTCGCTCTGGGGGCCCTCCTGTTGCCCCCTGGACTGCGTGATCCCCTCCGCCGCGCTGCCCCCCCTGGCGGTGGGCTCGTGGCTCCTCTTCAAGGACATGGGCGCCTACACCTTCAGCATCAGCTCTCACTTCAACGGCTTCCAGGCCGCGAGGATCAAGAACTTCGCAGATCGAAGTTTATGGTGAGTAAGTGAAGCGGTTATCATTATAACACTGCCACGCACCACCCAGCGTTCTAAGTTCTAGCGTTGCTTGAGAGTATCTCCGTTTGTATAGAAAACACGCACAGTCCACAGTCCAACACACAGAAAATGAATCCACGCGCGTTCACGCAGATCACGCGTCTACAAGCTGAGAAACATGTGTGGGGTGCGGGTTTCACGCAAGGTATGACACACCGAGTCACGCAGTCCTTTACGTGATTTAGTGCATTGACGTGCGTTTGAAAATGGATCTGGATGTTGATTGATTTACACCGTAAATCTATAACGCAACTACGCGCGTGTGTGCGTAAAAAACCCGCATGATCTGCACTCCCGCAAGGGCCGCAAGTACGCTCGTATGTGCGTCGACACGCCTTACGCCTTAATTTAACGCCTACGCCTTAATTTCCAGGCACAGACGTTAATGGATACATACTTAAATGTTGTTTTGGGACTCTTCTCTGAAAATGACAAAACTTAAGAGTTTAATTGTAGCCAGTAATCGGGTAGTCGACTTCTTGATTTTGTCCCTTAGATAGATAACCTAAAAATGTTGTTGACATATTTTTTTTCTTTTATTTTACAAACAAGAAAAGAAAATGCTACAGTAGCGCTATTGTCTAACGCACCAACAATCTAAACTAAATCGTGCTTAATTTGACAGTTTCAGTGCCAGTTCGTTGTGAAATGTGTATTTCGAAACGACTATTGTTTCCAACTGTCAAATTAAACACGACTTTGATTTTGGTGCGATACACAATAGTGGTGCTGGTCAGGTACCTAACCAAAGCTGGCACGTTCATAGTACTCAGACTTATGCGATTATAACATACTTAACTTCTTTTCATTTCTTTTTCTTATCAGGTCATTACTGAAGAAGCAATGGCCACACTTGGAAAGCGACAAGAGTGTCAACGGGTCTTCGCAAGAGAAGTCGGTGCAGTGTCCGGAGGAGAACGACAAAGTTTTAAATAGGATGGATAATGTCTCCTTGCAGTGCTGAATGGGTTGATGCTAGTTAATAAATGTTATGTGATGAACTGATGAAGTAAATTGAATTTGCGTTACATTGCGGGAGTCTGTGTAATTCACATTAATATTATAAATAAATAGGTACTATGTTCGTAAAGGTTCGTGTTTGTTAAGAAAACACCTCCCCATTCCCCATTGCTTCCATAAAGATGTCGTAAGAGGTGTCTAAGGATACTTCCTTAGACCCCTCTTATGCCACCTACTGGTTAAAATACGCTTTAGGCAACAAGTTAGAAACCTGAATGCCTTTTTAGCGACTGTCGCTAGAAAGGGCCTTACCTGTCGTCTGTGTTTGATGAGGATCACAAAAGTACCCGTCGTATGTGTATGATAAGGATCGGTATCATACGACTTTTTCGAATTTTTGCGAGTTAGGATCCTTATCAAACGCAGACGAGAGGTTAAGTTGTAAAATTGTGGGGAAATGTGAAAACGCGGCCTGTTTAGGCATATATTTGTTAGATCTCTACTCTACGTATAACATTTATGCAATAGATGCATACTCGTAGATTGTTTTAGTTTGAGTTAGTTAAGAACAGGAATAAATAGTTCAATCTTTCACAGAGTTTGTTCTTCCTTCCTTTCCCTTCTCGTGGCTGAGGTACTCTCTTTTACACTCATCTTGTAAATAATTCACATCTTAAATCGAGCACGAGCAGTCACGCAAACAGAGCGATGGCGCGCAATGCGCATTTGGTAGCAGCCACCGCGGCTCCTAGATGGGCTACGGAGCCAGAAACATGTCGAGCTAAAACTATTATCTATTCTGTGGCTAAACTCGATTTAAGAGGGCGCACACATTTTTTACGTACGTAATATAAGATCAGGTGGGGGAAGAGAAATTCAGGGGCAGGGCAGGGGTAAGAGGCACCACAAACCATAACTCGTCGAGTTATGAGTGATTATGGTCTGTAGAGCCCTCTTATCTCTGCGTTTCTCTTCCCCCACCTGACCTTAGTGGTTTTGGACCAATGTTTAAAAAATCGTGAAATGTAAATTAACTCATATTTAGCCATGAAAAAAATATGGTTAGACTAAACATATTCTGTAAATTTACAATAAAATTGTTTCATTTGTAATTACATTAAAATCAATGAGAAAAAAAATAAAGTAATGGTTCAACTTTCAAATTATGTAAAATGATATTTGAATAATAAAAACCAATAATTTGATTCATGTTAATCCGTTAATCCCCAGTAGACTATATTGTTTATCAGATAATAACAAGTTTATATCGTTTATGGTAAATTTTAATGGAAAATTTTCAAGTGAAAGACAGCTCTGACGCGTATTTTTGTGAAAACCCTTCAACAAATTGGCTAAGTAAAAGAAATCTGTGTTGCTAATAAAATATTTCTTTCCGTTAATCCCTAGAAAAAGAGTTTATTTATATGTTACAGTAGTTTTTCTTTAAAAACTTAAGGATTTATAGCTTTCTAAAGCATTTGAAAAACATCAAAATCACCGAATTTTGTTTGCACGCTCTTAAGACATGAGTAAGTTAAAAGTAAGGAGTAGAAGAAATAATTGAAATAAAAAGTCTATTGATTTCTAACAATTTTCTACGATTGGTTTATTGAAGAAATACATTTACTAACATTGTGTGGTGTGTACGTTTGCCTTTTTAGAGAGTAACAGTAGGCTTAGCACAGACACACGTGCGGGATGGACCACCTGTCACTTTCTGACGTCTCTAATTCGACAGTGACAGGTATCTCGCGCGGAACTATACTCGTGCCTTGCCGTGCTAAGCAGACAGGTTTATTCTGTCTCCGCGACTCGACTCGCGTGTCACTCCGCGGACGTCTCTTGGCGCGGCTGCTCGTGCTGGCGCTCCAAAAGCGGCCATTTGCTCTTCAGCAAGGACCTGGGGAGTGCGACGTAATTATTTTATCTTCATCCATATAACTAGCTGGCCGAACGAGCTTTGCTTGGATTATTTATGTTTCGTAAGCAAAAATTCTTTTCCCGTTTTTTTTTGGTTAATCGCGTTTTCGCGGGCAAAACACCTATATTTATATGTATGTACGCGGGACTTAATCACGATTTTATTAACAATGCTTAAAAAACCTATGTCGATAAACTTGAAACACTAAACTTTATTCAAATACAAATTTCCATTTCCGAATTACCTAGCTGGTATGTATATGTATATACATATAAACAAACAAATATACAAGAATTGCTCGTTTAAAGATGTGAGATATTAGAAACGTATTAGAAAAGCTATTAGAAATTTGTCTAGCATTTCATGCGCTCTGCCTACTCCAATTGGGAATAAAGCTCACCATAGGGGTTGATCAGCGAAGGTGATCACTCGAGGAGCTGTGAACCCGTTGAAGCCACTGTTCACGGCCAGGGTGTAGGCGCCCATGTCCCGGAAGAGCAGCCACGAGCCCACGGCCAGGGGGGGGAGGGAGATGGAGGGCACCACGCAGTCCAGGGGGTTGCACGTCTGGCCCCAGATGGAGCACGGCTGGGGGGCTTCCTGGCTCGGCTGGGGAGAGCAAAACGAGATGTAAACGAAGATGAAAACGATGTCTCAACCTAAGGTGACAGGTTCAACAAAATTACTATTCGCATTCTTTCCCAGGGTCATCTTTGTTGTAATGCCAATGGATGAACCACGCAATAAATTTAAAAAATACGATTTCGCCATATTGGCATTTGTCATTTGCACTTCCGTTTTTTAACTATCTCTTTCCCGCACAACCTCAACGCGAGAGAGAGACCAAAAGAGAGGAAGATGACTGCAGGTCTGGCCCCAGGTTGAGCACGGCTGGGGGGCTTCCTGGCTCGGCTGGGAGAGCCAAACGAAATGTCTATACCTAACCTAAAGTGACTGATTGACACGTTCATTGCGTTATGATTATGAGGTACAACAAGCTCAAAGCGTGACTACTTAGGTACTCACTGGTGCGGATCTATATATTTGGTTTCGTGTTCTCTGCCTATCCCAATTTGAAATACAGGCGTGATGTATATGATATGTATGACTGTATGTATGTATGTATTTTTGTTTCCTTACGTGAAGCATCGTCGGTTCAACCGTTTCGCCGGCGGTGAGCACCGCGTTGAATGAGTTGAACACTCCGTCGCTGATGCAGTACATCGTGTGAGGCCCGCACTCGTCTTTAGATATCTGACAACAGAATAAGGGCATTTTACCTTCCGCACAAAGAAACACAACAATAACTAGATGTAAACAGAAACCAGTAAAGACCTGATTGAGCGTTACGCCACGCAACGGCAAGCGACTAAGTAGTCACCTAATCTAAAAAGACGTGGTCGGTCGCCACGCCACTGGTAATCCGAGTGTTTGCATCTGTGTTGCAAATTTAGCGACTTTGTCGCAAGAAGTGACGACTTTAACTCTAGATTTAGCGACTATCCCACCGTGCTGTCGCATTTCGCTAAGGGACGAAAGAAATAACGCTATAATTGTAGCATCTCAAGCACAGCGCCATCTAGTGAAACTTAAACACAACTTAATTGTAGCAAAAGCGCCATCTAGTGATGGTTATCTAAAACTGCTTCAGACGCCAAACGATTGCCCTTTATGAGCTATCCATGCAATTTTGCAGCCTGCTATACCTTATACTTATAACTAAAATCTGTACTAAGGTACTTTTTACCTCCTTCTTCCCGTGCACCATGACGGCGAGCGTGTATGCGGCGGCGGCGAAGTAGCGGCCCGGCTCCGCGATGACGCGCACGCCCGGCTCGGGGAAGTGCTGCTCCAGCGCCGCGTTGATCACCGCCGCCACCTGGCGGACGAACAACGTTAACTACACCATCACTAACAAAATGTCACATTGGCACTGGGGGGTGTTGGGGTGACGTGCGGAGCGACCAATCCCCGTGCACGTGCGGTGAATGGTGATTGGTAGCTCAGTGATTGACCTCGCGGTGATTGGTCACTCTGTACGCTGCAACAGAATGCGGGACCATGTTTGCCGTGGATCTTAGGATACCTATGCATACATAGTACATACATACATTCATCACGCCTGTATTTCCAAACGGGGTAAACAGAGAGAGAAAGAGAGAGAGAGGGGTGGGAATGCACGCGTGATGTATGTACATATGGTAGCCACAAAGTATGTTTTAGAAATAAATTTTGGGAAACACCATTTACCGCGAAACGGATTATTTGGAATACGGTAACGGGAACGTTCCGGGAAACTGGTTGGATTGGAACGTTCAGAAACCCGTTTAAGTTACGGCCTGACCTCGTGGAGGCTGGAGCCGCTGTGTCCCGCGAAGCCCCCGCCGACGTCGACGAGGCGCATGCGCGCGAGCCCCGCCGCCGCGCCTGCGCTGAACACCGCGCGGCAAAGCGCCACGCCGCGCGCGTACGCAGCTGGCTCCGCCGCGCCCGAACCAATGTGGAAAGACACACCGATCACCTAGAATGTATATAAGTGTCTCAATGCTTAGAGAAATCTCACCATTTTCTTTCAACTCGTCTTTGTTTTTGTCTAAATTTCGCCAGTCAGATCTCCCTCCAAATCGTCCCGCAATCTCCTACAGTACCCGAACATAAAGGTATACACATCGGTTTTAGGAAAGAGACAAAATAATGATGATATGAATTTAAAGTTAGATGTACTAATCCTTCGCAGAAATCGCGCAAGGTCACAGAATAGATAATAGTACAAGTAACAAGGCAAGGTTTAGTATAATTAGTGCTTCGAGTGCTTCCATCTGTAGCGCCCTAGGACCACCTATCGACGAGTACTTAGTAGAACTTCTTCCACGAACGTCATCAACTGTCACAGTATTCTACATCGCGCTAACGAAATTTCAGAGATCAGCTACGTAAATACAAATTCCAACATTCTCTCTGTAGCCTTCGCTTCCCAGGCATAACAGCTGCTTAGAGAGAGGTCTCTCTATCTATTGGAGTCCTTCCCACAAGCCTGGTAGACAATTTCTTTCCTGGATCATTTTTTCTACTGGTCCAATTAGGTAGGTAGGTCCAACTTCAGGAAAGAGGTCAACCGCCGAATTCAACTGGGTTGGACAGCATTCGGGAAACTACGCAATATCTTTTCGTCTGACATACCTCAGTGCCTCAAGATGAAAGTACTAGAAAGTTACCGATGCAGCTTACCGGAGTAGCATGCTGAAGTGGCAATGGGCCGCTGGGGTCGAAAAGTGCACGAGTGGAGGCCACGGACCAGCAAGCAAGATGGACAGACAACCTTAC
The DNA here is from genome assembly GCA_005406045.1 of Adoxophyes honmai. Lineage (NCBI taxonomy): Eukaryota > Metazoa > Arthropoda > Insecta > Lepidoptera > Tortricidae > Adoxophyes > Adoxophyes honmai. The sequence goes on from BHDV01029786.1 coordinate 11,898, forward strand.
AAAAGTCGCCAAAAGTCCTTCGCTATGTCGCTTGCAACAGGTAAAGGGGAGGCCTATGTTCAGCAGTGAACGTCTTATGGCTGAAATGATGAAGCGGGTTCCTAAATATTGAACACTTACGTCCAAGCCGAGCTCGGCAGCCAGCCGCAGCAGCGCAGGCGCCTCGGCGTGCGGGTCGCAGCCGAAGCGCACGCCTAACGACAGCTGCGCCCGCACCGCGTCGCAGCGGATACGCAGCACCAACCTAGCAATTCAACAAAATCAGAACAGTAGGGGGAGTAGGGGCAGCTTGATACGAAACAAACAAAAACTGGTCGACGAGCTCGACGTTGAGAGATCAAAATTTGCTGTCATGGGATGGTTGTATGGAAAATTTGAAAGCTCGCCGACGAGTTTATTTAGACGTTACAGAATAACAGCACTGGGCGCCAGCGCGTGCTGCGTTATCTATGGCGAGTTGGGCTCCATCAAGAGGGGCGTTACAACCAATCACCAGTCACCGCCGGCTACTCACCGCGCCATCGAGAAGGGACGCTAAAGCCAATCACCAGTCACCGCCGGCTACTCACCGCGCCATCGAGACGGGACGCTAAAGCCAATCACCAGTCACCGCCGGCTACTCACCGCGCCATCGAGACGGGACGCTAAAGCCAATCACCAGTCACATCCGGCTACTCACCGCGCCATCGAGAAGGGATGCTAAAGCCAATCACCAGTCACCGGTCACTCACCGCGCTCGCGGCGCGTGCTGCTTGATCTTGACCAGCTCGGCTTCGGAGTCGAAGGTCATCAGGTCGACGCCGGCACTGGTCGCGTAACGGAGGTGCGATTCGTTTTTTGATGTATTGGCGTAGATTATGCGTCTAGAAACAAGGCAAGCGTGGGTGAATTTCAACAAGTGTAGTTTTTTGCCAATTTTGGTGGCAGTTTTAAAATTTTGGTGTCAATTTTTTTCCTTTATTTTTATATGATATCTTTCTCTCTCTTTGCTTCTTAATTCTGCGCTTAAAATTACTGTCGAATAAAAATGATTTATACGCCTATTTTTACACCTTTCGTAGCGTTTCCCAATTTTGGTCGCTCGACACAAGCACCAAAATTTGACCACCAAAATTGGAACGGGTATAAAAAAAATGACTAAAAAAAAACTTGTTACATTTATAACAAATTCAGGCTACTTCCGTTAAAAAGAACCCTAAACCACTCAAATTAGGATTAAAAGACACGTTGTAATTAAACACCTTTCATTTTTTTCAAGAGTCACCAAAATTGGTAAATTTTTGACGCCCTTTGCACCAAAATTGGGTTTTTACGTGATTAACGGAAACGCAGTGACAAACACAGACCGTTTTCACCGTCAGTCAATGCAGTGTAACTGGCAGGTACGCGGAAGGTTAAGCTAATACTTCCTGGGCCGTTTAGAAGCGAATTAGAACGAGTCGAACTTTGTCCACCAAAATTTGATCGCGCGCTCGGACGTTTGTTTAAAGTATGATTTTGGGCACAATAACCGAACTCACAACGGTGATATTTATTTATAATGTTCCTTAAATAATTAAGAATATGCCACGGTTAAAGTTATTTTGTGTTACACGTGGGTTTCTTAGCAAATTAATGATATTGTAGTAAAAATGGATTCCGGACAGCCCACCAAAATTGGAAATCAAAGCTTTAACATTTTTTTTCTTCCAGATTAAAAGGCATGTCAATGTTTTATATTGTGTAACAGATAGGGGGATATGTCAGCTATAGTATAAAAATTACAATAAGACGTAAATAACAGTTAACAGCGGCAATAACTACTCCGCCGTGTCAAAAATGTGCCTGGGATATTCACCCGCGTACAGTCTACTAATATTTTTCCAATTCAAACCCTGTAGGTAAGCCTTTCACCATTGCAGCAAAGCCTTGGATTTACTTACATAAAATAGTTAAAGAAATTGACCGTAAAAAACTAATCTAAAAAAAACCGAATACCTACTGGTAAAAGAGCTTGAAAATTACAAATTAACGTAGCCTAATGGTTACAATTACAAACTGTCTTACAAACGCATGTTCCTCTGAAAGAATATCATGTCATGGCATTCATTGTCGCTTTAGCAGAGTCTAAGTATAGTAATATTATAACGGATCGACAAATTTTGGGTGTATATATTGCAATGTACATAAATGGCGCAGTCGATAGGATCCGATTGAAATCACACCTTCGATTTCGACTTCGCTTTCGATACTTTTAAATCGGTTTTGATTGTGATATCGAGTGCGATACTGAGTCCGGCGACAATATCGATCTCCCTGCGCGGGATCTCGTTCGCAGGAGCATTCCTTTGTCGTTGCCCTTCACCGCTACAACCATAGTGCAATAGCAAAGTGCTCACTGTGGAGGCACGCCCAGCGCCGCGACACGCTCGATCTCCCCGCGCGAGGCGCAGTCGAAGCCGGCGCCCAGCGCCGCCAGCGTGCGCAGGAGCATCTTATCAGCGTTGCACTTCACCGCTGGAAAAACCGGTCAAGTATTAGTTGAACTCATTCTCTTAGCTTCAGGACTAGCTGTGGGCACTTTAAAATGTTCGGAGCAACGTTTTACGACGTCATACCCAGAATATTGCAATAAATACGACTTGGAGCGACCCTAGCGCCGCCTATCCTAGTAGTAAAACTTCTTCTACAAACGTCATCTACGTCATCAACTGTCCATGTCTTCCACATCGTGCTTACAAAGTTTCGAAGATCGTGCGCATAAATACAACTTCCAATTTTCTCCCTGTGGACTTCAGTCCCTAGGCAAAACATCTACCTGGAGAGAGATCTCACTTTGGACGGTAAAAATCTTGCTTAGTTATTTGCCGGGAAGTAAACAGTATCTACTAACCGTAGAAGAGCTCGACGCGCGGCATGAGCGCCCGCCATCGCGCGTGGCGCGTTGCCAGCTCGCGCAGGTCGCTGATGTAGAACGGCTCGTCCGCGCCGCCCGCGATGATGTCGCGCGCCGCCTGCGCCGCGCTCCACGCGCCCTCTACCAGCGTCACGCGAGAATCTTCTTCCGACATCTGTTCCAGAAATGTTGCCAGTAACTTTGAAATTGCAATTGTTTAAGTTTTGTTTTGTTAAGGTAAACATTCCAGTGTTTGACGCTGTACTAGTAGATATTCCTCGCCATGCATTGAGTTGATATTTTAAAAATAAAATTGAACTTACTTTAATTAATAGACAAGTAGGTAACCTACCTCATTGGGCGGTAGCAAACACCTGTATGGCATTAACATTTTACAATCCAATAAAAATAAGAACTTGCAGACTAGCATTAATACTAATTTTGGGATCAATGTTATGACTAGACATCGGATTATATTTATGCACTATCAAAATGCCAAAATATACATGCAAATATGCACTAAAAAAGGGCGAAATATGCACTAACATAATATATGCACAATCAGGGCGAAATATGTACTAATATATGCACATTTCACAGTCAAAAAACAGTTTAATAATATACTTTTCTCTGTTTTCTACAGCATACTTGTGACGTTTCAACTTCAACGTCAACTGACGTCACCGGACCAAATTTAAAACTTGGCGTCATCTCTGCAGAAACCTCTTCAGGCAAAGTTTGTCCGGTGCCGTTGATAAATGCGTCAATTTTCTTGATGGCCTCCAAACCAGAGATTTGCATGCACATGAACACAAAATGCATCTAATTTACCACCAACCTTTTGCGATAGCGAACTTGGAAGGGCGTTACTATACGTAAAACAACATGCCAAACACGAAAATATGCACTATCAAAGAAAAAGTCTCAAAATAGGTATGCACTATCAGTGAAAAAGTGCCAAAATATGCATTTGTATATGCAAACATGCAAATGCATATGATCCGATGTCTAGTTATGGCAAAACAAATTCCGATTTAAAACTGTAAGGGTCTCTCGAAAAATTCCTACAGTGGTTTTGCGTAGATGTGTAAACGCAAGATTTTTAATTGGCTCAGTAGGTATATCCATCCCATAGATCATTTTTAAGGCTGCGTTTCCACCAGAGATGTGCGAGGCAGCTGAACGGCGCGAGGCTGTGTAACGAGGAGGTGACAGACAGACACAGAGGCTGGCGAGGATGAGCGGTGCAAGGTTGTGTTGGCCGACGGACGCGAGAGTAGTCACTGAACAGAATCCTCGCTACGCATCCTCGCACCGCTCAGCTACCTCGTACATTTTTGCCAGACGCCGCCTCGCAACATATTCCTCGCACACATCTTTCCATTCGTTTGAATGTACAAAAACCTCGCTCCTCTGAGCTGTTTCCATCAGAGCTAAGCTAAGCGAGGATAGGTAAATGAAGCGTTTCTATTGGTTAATGACAAACACATCCCTCGCAACGCATCCTCGCACATCTCTGGTGGAAACGCAGCCTTATGCTGAATTGGAACAACAATGCATACTATGTAGTTAATTTTGTATATTTTATTTAATTTGTTTCACTCAATCTTGAAACCCATTGCTAAAATCATAAACACAGTCAAAATAAATAATTATAGTTAATTAATAGATGGCTATCTATATCAATACTTACTTATTAATTATACTATTTTTTTATACTTACCTTTAAACTGTTTAAAAAAATCTTACCTCGACTGCTGTACACTTTGAACTCCTAAAAATAGGTAAATTATTATTTGAACCCCCCGCAAAATCGCGTTACAATTGACATCTCATAATCAAAAACCATTCGAGTATTGGCGACATACTAACCGAAACAACGTATAAGCCAGGTTTTTATGAGACTACTGAATGCTATGACGCCGCAAAACGCGTCTTGGACACGGTTTAATTAAAATAAATTGTAACGTAAAATAAAGCTGGTGAATTACTTTTTCTTAGAGTTCCGTAGCGTAGAGTGGATAACTTCATAAGTAAAGAGCAATTATCGAAGAAACTGTTTTCCAATGACCATACTTACCTATATTCATCGAGATATAAATTAAGTTAAATTACAAAGGTTAAAAGAAAAAAAAACTATTCAATCAAAAAATTCTTAGGAGATTGAAATTAATAATGGGAAGAATCTATTTCAAAATAAACTATACAAGATGACATATAATTATTGATCGTAAATATTGTAACATGACTAACCTCCATGGTGCATAACTGGCCGCTCACAAAAAGAAATAAATTTAAAATTCAAAATTGCCTACTGGCAATTGTTTTTTGTTTTTTGTTTTATTTGTTTTTCAGGGATACAGATATTGATTTGGCAAGGCGAAAGCCGCTTTTTGGTCATATTTTATTTTAAACTGTTTAATAAAACAGCATTTTTATTTAGTTTGTGCTTAAAAAGGGCTGCCACTTATGCAGGTACTGTAATATAAGTATTGTTGTAAATAGCATAATTTCGTTTTTCCTTATAAATACTTTGTAAAACCTAATCCAAGTCTCGTTTAGTTTAACTTTCACTGGCCTAGGCTTTGTAACGAGACTTGGATCGGTGCTCCACGCTCCACACCACACAAACTGGTGACGCGCATTGTTATTTCCAGCCCTTCATTTCCCGCTTCGCATGCTTTTTATGCCGTTGTCTGTCTTCCGTCGCCCTACTGCCTCGGAACAGACCGGCGCTGAACACTGAAGCCTGAGGGAGCTCCGAGGCGGCCTGAATTTCCTGCCCTGCTACCCATTGCCAAAGCTTAACCCATCCTAAAAGCCAGTTTTATTATTTAGATATTTTTTAATAGGGCAGTACTGATTTTGATACTTCTTTGTATATACACTTTAACATTGTATTATAGTCTTATAAAACCCACTCCTTGTTTTATTTTAATCCTGTCTACCACATAGCCGTTGACAATATTTTATTGTGAGGCATTATCGCTAAAGTACCTAGCTACTAAGTAGTTAATGGAAAATACAACAAAGTTTGATATTTCATTTCTAATTTGTTGTTGTAACAAATGGATTCTATCTAGGTACGTAAGTAAATAAATAATTTTATCGCTTTGGTTAGGTATTCAAAGGAGATACGTTTTATGTGTCACACTATATGTTGTATATAATATTTGTCCAAATTATATACATAATTTGGACAAATATTTTAATAGTTACGACGATTATAATTTCGAGATAAAGTGGCTGTGACATACGGACGGACAGACATGACAAATCTATTAGGGTTTGGTTTATACCATTTACCTACGGAACCCTAAATACAGTTGAATTTAAAACCTCCCTTTTTGAAGTGAGTTAAAAATAAGTTATGGTATGGTTCAGGCGTCAAGCTAGCAACCTGTCACTATTATACCTCTTTTAACTAACGTAAAACCTAAAATATGCTAAAAGTGGCTACAACACGTAGAATATTTCATAGTTTTGACTTCTTAAAGTTTCGTGTGCTCTGCCTACCCCATTCAGGAATACAGGCCGTTACATACATACATACATACATAACCGTCACGCCTTATTCCCTGCGGGGTAGGCAGAGACAACAAAGCGCCATTCGCATCTATTCTGACATACTTCTCTCGCTTCACTCACATTCATTACTCTTGTCATACACGCTCGACGGTTTCGGGCCGTTATGTAATTAAATAATGTAAGTATGAAATTAAAAGATAGAATGCAATTTTTTTTAACAAAAAACAATCGTGGGAGTCCAATCGTACTCTAAATAGCCTTGAATAAAGTCGCATTAGTTAGCATTAGCACCATTAATAAACGTAGTCGTAATGGGCAAGAGTGTGTTAGACCTCGCATAAAGAGTTCCGTCTGTTAAATATATATATTTTTTACTTTACACCGAAGACTTTGGAATTACGCGTGCTTTAACGATCACAAAACTAACTCGCATTGCGTTGCGAAGACAAAGACGTAGACGTAGGTACAGTCACGAACAGGGATTGCTGAGCCACTTGCCACGGTTCGCAATTTAGACGTGTAATCAATGACCGATGTGACTGACAGATGTTAGCTATTGGATTAGTTTTACACGACCAAGTTGCAAACATAGGTAAGTGGCTCAACAATCCCGGTTCGTGATGGTACGCAACACAAACTTTGTTCTGCCATGACTCTGTAATTTTCGCACTGCCCCTTATTGGCCCACTTAACACTTGTAAACCTAAGCTACCGTTAAATAAAATACCATACATTTATTTAAGTACAGTCAAAGAATTTGATAACTATGCCATTTTTTTACCTTTTTTAAAGAAATGTCACTGTGATATGTCACAGTATATGTGTATTTCAATAAAAAGACATGTCAAGACTGTTTACCATCTTTTAAGTACCTATCGGTCTAAAGTATAGTAGATAGTATGGCAATCTTTTAAGTACCTATCGGTCTAAAGTATAGTAGATAGTATGGTATGCCATACTATCTACTATACTTTAGACCGATAGGTACTTAAAAGATGGTAAACAATCTTGACATGTCTTTTTATTGAAATACACAGTCTAAAAATGAAAATCGTTACACTATACAATTCAATTATGAAAGTAAATGATTTTTTCATACCTAAATTGTAAAATGTAAAGATTTTGATTTATAAAGTGTATGTTTAAATAAAAAGACACGTCAAGATTGTTTAATGTTTACCATCTTTTAAGTACCTATCGGTCTATAGTATAATCAAAGCAACACGAAACTCATTGAAAATAGAACCTGTGTAATTATAAATATGCACTAACGCACACGACGCGCAAAAAGTCCAGCGCACAATGCGTACAATCCATGCAGACTTTTCGTGCGATGCAGACTCGATCGCACAAAAAGTCTGTTGTCTGCGCTGCGCCTTAACTATACATTTTATAATAGGCCTCTCAAGAGCTAGTGAGCTATGTATTAAAATTTTACTGTTCGGTAAATAAATACATAGGTATTATACGACAATGAGGGGTTTTGTTTTGCCGTTTTGATGCCAGAACCCTAAATAAGTACTGAAACAAAAGACTTTTGTTCGCTCTAATAATATCGATTCATCTAGTTATTAGAATAAATAATGCATACGGAATTTTAAAAAGAATTATAACCAAGTGTGAAAATACGCATGTTTTTTATAGATAAAGCAATGACGTAACAGTTCGTGGAAAAACTAGACAATTGACACAAATATTTCGTTTTTGTACTTGTTATGTATAAAAATGGGCTCTTTAGGGGCTTTTTTTAAATCCAATGTTGAACACATCAGGTGAACTTGTCAGCTTCATGGGAACTTACAAGGTTACCTACACAAAGGAGAGATCAATAAAATGTAGTAAATATACAAGGTGGAAAGTTTTCATGGGCCCTGGTGGGTACTTTGAATCCATTAGTTAGCTCATTTTACTGAAAGGGAACATTCCTTCATTTTTACGAAGAAACAAAACTGCATTAAAAGATTTTTAAAATTTTGCTTGTATCAACCGGGAATCGAACCAACTACATATGTTGCAGGCATAATGTAAAATTCCACTGTTTACATACGGCGTCGTCAGTTTATAAACGCTCGCGGTTATATGAAATGCCGACGGCAAAATGTAAACTAAAGTCTGAGATCGAATTAGAGATCAAAAATGTAAAAAACGTGTTGCCATTGCTTTATTGTTATGAATCAATAAACTAACAGTAGTTAAAAAATTAATAGTACAATTATAATCAATTAGTAACAAAAAAGTATGACTACATCTGGAATGTCAGTTTGATATTGACAGTTGTTTGTTTACATTTTTGATCTCTAATTCGATCTCATACTATAATTCAATTTCGAGGTTGGCTGTAACTATAGGGTGACCATGATAAAACGCAGTTTAGACACATCAAACTTTATTCACAAAACAGTTAAATACATTTTTTTTTTCTTTTTTTTAATGTTCAACTACTTAGTTCATAGTTCATGTTCAAGATATTTGATCATTTCGTGAAATAATTACATCAATTACCGATTTAGTCTAGTATGGACACTAGACTCGTGGTATTGGTAACTGCTGTGCTGTCACTAAGACTGTACCTTGCTTGCGAAATCGGATTCCTTACAATTCAAATTAGTACTTAGCATATTTGTGAAACGTGTAATTTTGGCTTGACAAGCCAGTTCAGCTGAACAGCTCTCTTGGGCTGACCTTGAGCAGGGAACTACGGTCGTGGGCTTCTTCACTGAGAAATGGCACTCCAAGAATGGCCATTTGTCGTTTAACACTGACCTGAGGAGCATAATTATTTAAAAATAGTAATAGTATTAAGAGGATAGGAGTTGCTTTTATCGATATTTAATTTTTATTTTTTATTTTTTTTATTTTTTAGAATATCGATAAAAGCAAATCATAGGGGCATAGCCAAAACAGATACAAATATAACGTAAAAAAAAATTTTTGCTCAAATGCCATTATTAACGGAGAAAACAGGGGACTACGTTTGTATGGAGAAGCGGTTTGAATCGGGGCGACTCCTATCCTCTTAATTTATTCATAGAACAAAACTAAGTCACTATGTTAAAAAACAAAACACAACACAAATAAAATCAGTCACGCAAACCGCCCCGCGTCATTCCAGGCCAAGCGTGCCCAAAATTTTAAAAATATGTACAATCGCGAACCGGGATTCTTGAGCCACTTACAGTATTACCAAACAAAGAATGCTCCACGATATACCTGCACCTGCGTAATAGATCAGTTTTGTGGCGCGGGAAACTTCGACCTACCAATGATAAAAGAGATTTTTTCGCGCGCTGAACACTTGCGTTCTCGGATATCGTTCTGCGCTTTGGGGTCATCCATAAATAGGGTTGCCAACTTTTTTTGGACCCAATATAGTAGTTTTGACTTCAGAACCCATAAAAATATAGTAGTTCGGGAATTATTA
>BHDV01029787.1:0-12202 GCA_005406045.1 Adoxophyes honmai
TCGCGTTGAGACCCGTGTTTCATATCAGTTTAAAATGTGTACACAGCGCGAGAGTTTAAAATATTATATAGCTAAGGTAAATGTCCGGGTGTTTAACACCTCAACAGAAAATGTTTTCTTTGCATCGCAATCCAAGTTTGTTTATAGGTCTACGCAAAACCAATTCAGGTAGCGGGTGTTTTTTCAGAAGTATAGCACTTTAAGTTGGCAATACTTTTTTGATTGGCGACTATTTTGTCAGCTGTTAAGTGAGTTATTTTTTTTTTAACATTTTTTTCATCTACGAACTCGTGGTCCGTACCATGATGATTTTAGGATTATTATTATTTTTATTTTAGGTTATACTGTGCGCTCCGCGTAAAGACACAGCAGTTTTATAATAATATGCTCTTAAAAATAATTACAACTAGAGTTTTTTTTTCTCTTTTCCTTTTTTTTGTTTTCCTTTCTTCTTCTTCTTCTCTCTTTCAATGTTTTGATCATATTTATAATACATGTTTTTTTTCTTAATTTACTATAATATGAATAAAATTAATAACAACCTTAGAAACTAAACAAAAGTCAACTCCGGGTTAACCGGAATAAGTGAGTTATGTTTAGCTTAGTGTGGCATATAAACAAGAATAAATTGACGCCTGACCAACGTTTCTAAATTGTGCATTTTGAAAGTTTGTTTGGTGTGCTTTATGAGCTGGTGGAATAATTGGTCCGTGCTTCTTTAATAACGATAGCAACAGCCAATAGTGATTGCTACAGGGCCATGATTACTGACTTTTTTGATTATTAATTAAACAACCATGATGTGGTCCTGCTAATATGTGGAATTACACATTTTTACAAGTTATTCGCGCTAGCCAACGAACATGCATTCGGTCCAGTAGGCTGATGCCTTAAACTGCGTTATTTCACTAACATGATAAATCGGCAAGCGTGCCGATTGCAAAGCCCCAGGCTGCCGGCTCAATCGTTGGAGGATCAAGCTCAACTATGTACATTTACACGTACGAATATGTACATTGTACATACATGTAGTACAGCTGTAGCCAAAAGTTTTGAGCACCAGCAAAATGCTCACAGAAAACTCAAATATTAGAACGGTTTTTAGTGTTCCGATGACAAATAGCAGAAAAGCGAACTTCTACAGATACGTTTTGTGCCTGGCTGTCTGCCTGTCCGTCCATATATGGGCCAATCTGTGACCCATCATTAGGAGCAAAGCGATTCGGCGTTTGTGGTAAGACTGACGCCACATATAAGAGCTAACTCTGACACCATGATGAGAGTGTGTTCAATTTTATTTATTTCAAATTTTGTTAATAACTTTTTTTTATGGTTTCATTTTACTGTTCATCAATCACAATTTGTAGAAATTAAAATTGGAGTAGCTCGCTTCGATTGAAAGTAATTTTATTTTGAGTTTTGCATGAGACATTAATTTAAATATTTTGATGGCAAATTCAGGAGAATGTTACTTCGTTTACCGGAACACACAATTCACATGTTTATATTCCTATTTTAGAATTTATTTTGTATACATGTTCAAGACTTTTAGCCAAGACTGTACATAACGCTGGAAAATCCTGTTCAAGTAGGACATGAACGTTTCCACATTCGCTTAGCGTAATGGGACAAAATTGACGCGGAATTGGCACAATTTTGGGCACATCGGATATTTTAAGCATTTATAAGCTATAGGAAGAACCATTGAGCATTTTAGTAAAAATTGCTGCGATCTTTTTATTAGGTATCTTGAAGAAACTCTTGCATTTTTGTTCAACAGAGCAAAGAGCAAAACCGTAGTGCCCGTAGAGAAGCAGCCGCCGCGGCTCCTAGATGAAGGGCTACGAATTAGCCCGAAACATGTCGGGATAACCTCGACTTGAAACATGAATTATCCGTATTTTTCAAGAGGAATTGAAAGATTTAATTTTAAGCCTGATACCAATATGTTGCCGTGTGGTGACGGGATAGTGCCGTGTGGTACGGGGATAGAATAACGCTTCTTCATTTCTTCCGTGGATGTCGTAAGAGGCGACAAAGGAAACAAGTTTAGATATGCTTAAGGCGACAGGCTAACAACCTGTCACTATTCTACCTCTTCCATCTTTGCAAACCTAAAACTACGCTGGAAGTGTCTGCGAACCGCGTCTATGTCACGTTTCGTGTGCTCTGCCTACCCCATTTGGGAACACAGGCGTATGTATCAATATGTAAGTACACAAGAATACCAAAACCAATATACAAGTGTCTCAACATGACAGCGCAAATCTTTACCATCTCGAGGCATATTATGTTGAAGAAAATATTCCCGCCCCAACTACAAGTGACGTCGAAAACGCTCGCACGAGGAAAACCGGATAACGTCTCCACTCGGTTACGGAAAATATCAGCATTCTTTGTCGTAATCTGATACAAAAGATATGTCGTGTGCTTTGTATGTTTTGGGGTTTCGTAAGAAAACTTGTAGTGAGACCACGAAAAAATATATTTGAATTAGGGGCAGCGCACACGACAGATTTTTGTGCGATCGAGTCTGCGGCGGTAAAAAGTCTGCGTGGATTGTATGCATTATGCGCCGGACTTTTGCGCGTCGTGTGCGTTACTGCATATAATTCCATAGATTCTATTTTCACAGACTAAAAAGTCCGTCGCGGATAGAGTTTGTCGTGTGTGCAGGGCCTAAGGGTATCCAGTATATTTAATCGATCGGTTGGCATCGGCGTAGAATCACTAGAGTACTAATGTCATTTTGGTTCTTCGGCGACGATTCCGCCAAACCATCGTGTAACGCTAGTGCCTTTTTCTCTACGGTTATTGGTTGTGTAGTTTCTGTGACAGTGATGGTGACGTTAGTAAGTGACAAACCACTATCTTTTTGCGGGCCTGGTTGGCCAAAATTATTTCTCTAGTCACTAGAGTCTAGTGGTCCTCTATGGTTGGCATACTCGTTCCAAACTACGATTGTCGATTGAACAGACATACTGAGTAGAAATGAGAACGTTATGAAGTATGGAAGGTGTACCACTGAAGGAAAGAATAAAAAATGATTGATAGATATGACACATTAAGTCACGAACCGGGATTGTTGAGCCACTTGCCACTGTTCGCAATTTAGACGTGTAATCAATGACCGATGTGACCGACTAGATGTCAGCTATTGGAGTAGTATTACACGACCAAGTTACAAACACAGGTAAGTGGCTCAACAATCCCGGTTCGCGGTGGTACATCACGCCTGTGTTCACGATTGGTGTTGCCGAGCTCACGAAACGCTACATAGACAAAACCATGACTATTTCTCGATTCATTACCTTTTCTAGCATATTTTTTAGGTTTTGAGTTGGTAGGTGCAAAAGTGACAGTAGCGTCTTACGAATTCCACGGAAGAAATAGAAAGGTGCTATTCTAACCACGACACAACACGGAACATCAATAATACCTACATACTTTTAAAAAATTGGGGGCGATGGGCTAGCAACCTGTCACTGCAATATCACGTTTAACCACCTGGTTACCCTGAAATCGCTAAACGTGGCACTGGATTTTTGAATTCATGTGCTCTGCCTACCCCTCTTGGGAATACAGGCGTGAGAATATGTGTGTATGTATGTATGTATGTACTTTTAAAAAAACACCAGTGTTCTTCAATCTCGCCATTTCTACCATCGATCGAAAAGCTAAGGAATTAATTTTAGATGTGCTTTAGGCCCCAAGCTAGCAACCTATCATTATAACAATGCCTTTTAGTTTAAAAGTGTCTGAAAATTAGTTTAAAACACCCATTATTTCTGTCTAGACGCGAAGGGTTCGGCCGATTTAAATTATTTGTAAGTGCATTACTCTATCTCCTTACATAAATATATCACGCTTGTATTCCCAAATGCGGAAAACATAGCCATACAAAACGCTACATAAAAAAATCCATTACTATTTCACGTTTCGTGGGAAGTTCTGGCATTTTTTTCAGGTTTTGAGTTGACCCGTGTGGTGCCGGGTGTCGTAAGAGTCGACTCTGGGAAAGGGTTAGTGTATTGTGGGCGATAATAATAATAATAATAATCTTTACATTGCTAAACGTGGCACTGGATTTTTCAATTCATGTGCTCTGCCTACCCCTCTTGGGAATACAGGCGTGAGAATATGTATGTATGTATGTGTTTGAGTTGGCAGTATGATCGTCACAGGTTGCTAGCCATTCGCCTAAATGTACCTTAACCTATTATCTCTGTTTGTATTTTATACAGCCAACTTTACTTATTCCATCCAAATCAATTCGAGGTGTAAATCTAGAATCACTTCGACCCGTTTAACTTCAAATCCTTATTTCAACAAAGCCCTAACTTCTGAAGCAGTTCAAAACAAACCGGGCCTAAGTTAGGTAAATCAGACAGCTGCAAATCTTGGCCCGGGGCTGGGAAGGGTTGTTAACTTCGGAAATACTAGCAAAGCTGGCGGTTTTGCTCATTTTCGCTATATTTAAATTTACCAATCGATTTGTTACTTATTTCTCCTGTACTTATTTGTAGAGTACGTCTGAGGCAACCACGAAGATGGTGATAAATATTTCGAAGTCAGCATTTTAATGCGAACTGGTAAAAGGTTGTAATTATGATTTGTCTATGTTACGTTTCGTGTGCTTTGCTGTGTGGCCGGAAATCCACCGTAAATATTTTAAACCGTGGCCGGATAATAATATAAGCTTCTGAAAACCCCTGCAAAACGTTTCCTAAAAATGTCCATTATTGACTTTGTGAGACAAAAATATGTCACCGCTTTTCAGGTCATAGCGTCCAGTGGTTTACCTATCTTACATCCCATATGAATGTCCCGTTAGTCGTCGCGTACGCACTTGCAATCGTTTGACATGGCTATACTACGCGGTTGACTACAAGCCAGAGTACAAGAAACTAGACAATATTTTCCAATTTTCGAAAAAAACTATGGGAAAATACCAGGAAAATCTTCACAGGGGTTTTCAGACACGTTGACCCGACCACTGGTAATAATATTTATTGTCCATTCCCGGCCTCATATATATTAATGAATGTAATGTGAAAAAACGGGTAAAAGTGACTTATTATTACAGACTAAATTTTATGCACCTAAAATGGAAGCACAAATCAAACTCATCCCACACAGAGATCTTTGCCAGTTTACTTTTAACTATATTACTTTCTTAAACTAATCATTACACAATTCAATCATTCCCAAAGTACGTTTCCTCTTAAAAACCACGGTCCTTGTATATTCTCCTTAAAGGCTGATATTTCTGTCTCCGTCAGCCCTGAGGGTGGGGTGGGGGTGGCCTCGATACATGTTACCTGGGTTGGGACGATTTCTCGCTTCAGCTGAAACTCATTGTGTTGTGTTTATTTTAATATCTTGATTATTTTTAAGCCTCCTTCGGGTTGAGAGGGTTGGCGTTATTGTACCGACTGCGCCAGTGAAGGGTTTGACTTATAGATTGTATTGTTATTTGGCCTTTTTGAAACCTTCTTGGAGATTTGGATTATTGATATAAAGAGTAGGAAAATTGGTATTTGGATAATAGTTTAGGAGTTTGAGGCACGCTTGGCGATTGGTTTTTGTAGGTGTTTTATACTGAAAACTTGAAGAAGTATTTTTGAAAAGCAAACAGAATTTTCACAGTTACAAATGCTGACAAAAGTTGATATAGTTTACAATTCCTTATCACAATGTAGGTAACCAATGTCTGTACAATGTAAAGCGTGTCACACACTAAGCAGATGTATGTATGTATGTATGTACATACGTAACCAATCAGGTCAATCAATTGTTTTATGTCCCTTTTTACCACGGTGACGTCTCCCTCACTCAATAAAATTGTAATTTTCTAGGATTCAGTCACTTTTAGATTGTTACACTTTGAAACATTTTAAAGACAAAATGGGACCTAAATTATAACATTTAACTAAGCAACTCCATCACAAATCGTCTCTCAACGGGACAGAATACAAAGTTGAGCATACAAATTGTTTGCAGTTAAACATACGAGTTTATACCTAAACGCTGGATGTTCTGAGGATAGATATCATATTTATGGTAAGCTATAATGTTTAGATTATAAATGGCCTAACTTCTAAAGCAGCGAACATTCAGCATAAATTAATACTCAAAAACAATGGAAGTCTGCCGCAGAGAGCTCGTCCTTCTCTTGTTATCTCTCTAGACAAGAACACATATTTCATGTCCTACAGCTGTCTGACTAACTTAGAATTTATTTGTCGCGTGTGATGGAATGATTATGTTCTTTGCGTAACTAAAAGTGACTTTTTTGGCAACTATTTATCAAAAAGGTAAGCTAGATTACATGCATAAAGTTAAGGCGTTACCAGATCAATCAATCGATCATCGATTGACGGTATCGATCGATGATAGAACGGGATAGTTGACGTCACTCGATAGTTTCTACCAGATTAATCAACGATCGTCGATCGATGGCATAAATCGATGATTGAATGATAAAATAGATTGGAATATTCCCGGGGTTAGTTGGCAACTGACCGGTGTCTGTCGATCTATTAAAGATACCAGACCAGTCGATGAACTTCTTATAAGTTGGCAAGTAAAATAGTGACAGGTTGCTAGCCTGTCGCCTAAAATATACTTTAACCTACTTCATCAGTCGCCTATTACGACATCCAACGTTAGTTAGTTAACAAGTAGGTTAGAATATATAACATCTTAATAACTAGTCCAAAAGTTAATCCTTCAGCAAAACAACATACATGGCTTAGTAGACAACTTGAGCAGAAAGTAAACTCAATGATTCATACCAAAGTTTATTACTTAAACAATGTCTGTGTGTATGGTAGCAGTCCATCAGATCCTTAGCAAACTTCCCCCCCCCCCATACCCCTTTTTCAATAGATCCCTCGCAAACCCCGACGTCGGCAACACGTAAGCATTTCTCCCAAGTAAAGAAACAAATGAATTGAACTTACATTTGTGTTTCGAACAGCGTACGTCAATTGTTTTCTGTACGGTGCTATTGCCGTCGTCTGCGTAGAATTCACTTATCTGTATAGCTCTTGAACTATTTTTTAACCGACTTCAAAAAAAGGAGGAGGTTCTCAATTCGACCAATTTTTTTTTTGTGTGTATGTTACTCGATATCTCGGAGACCCGTGGACCGGTTTTCAAATATATTTTTTTAATCGAAAGCACTAATTGGCACGAAACCAGGAACTCTTCAAATTTTATATGGAGATGTACGGCGTTTTCGGTAATTTGTTGATGAAGTCAAGATTTTATTTCAAAATATAGCTAATTTGAAGTCGGTTTTTTTTTGTTTAATTGGGGAAAAAAGTGGTCCTATATCCTTTCTTTCTTCCATCTTTTTAATTTCAAGCTTCATCAAGATCTGTTCGATGGTTAAGTTGTGAAACGGTCAGACAGAGGGAGAGAGTTATACTCTTTTAATAAAAAAAACGGAAATATGAACCTCGAAATTCTTACTTGCTGTTATGACAAACTTTTTAAATAAGTATTCTTTACTATAGAAAAAAAGATTTACTGTCAAAAGAGATCTCTGCCAGCCAACATTTGAGCAATAAAGACATGCACAAATTAGAAATTAAAAAATGTATATTTCTCAGTCATATTGCTTATTCCATTATTTTCCTGTTTTCCTCAAATCTATTTAGATATAATGATTTATGTTATTCAACTAGAATAATACCAAATTGTATTCTCAAAAATAACTATATCTCTTGTCGATTCTTCATCCCACAGACTCCCTCATACAACGGACTAGTCGACAGATCCAATCGAACGTTAAAAGTTCCCGCACCATCCAACCTACCCTCGGAACTTGTCAATGAAGATTGATACGGTATGGTTGGACCTTGACAGTGGGTTGGAATGTAGCCGATAATGGACGCGTGACAGAGTGCCTGGCACAACTTTGATACAATTCGGTAAGGGAAGTTGTGATTAAAAAAACCGGAAAAGTGCGACTCGGAATCGCGCACGAATTGTTCCGTACCAAAAAATACCAAAAAAAAACACCTTTTTTTGTAAGGGAGCCCCCTTAATTATTCTCTCAGTAATAGGGTCCCGTTTTCACACCCTTTGGGTACGTAACCTTAAAAACAACCTTTTGCACGATGATGTATGTGTCCTTTATGTTAGCCACACTGAGAGCCAGTTCTAATAGAAATAATAGATAATAATTCAGAATAATATTTCTCCATTTCTTCTGTGGATGTCGTATGAGGCGGTTAAGGTATAATTTAGACGACGGGCTAGCAACCTATACCGGCCAAAACCTAAAAGATATGCCAAGTGTCCACGAAACCTGAAATAGTGATGATTTTGTCTACGTAGCGTTTCTCATGCTCTACCTACCCCACTTGGGAACACAGGCATGATGTATGTACGTAAGTACCCATGACGCATCCGTCACGTCACGTATAAACAGCGCGTCGCAAGCGACGGCATCACGGCACACTTTATGTGCGACCGAGTCTGCGGCGCACAAAAACTCTGCATTGCATGAATTGTGCGCTGGAGTTTTTGCGCTTCGTACTGCAAAATAATTCCATAGGTTCTTTTCACAGACTAAAAAGTCTTTCGCGGATAGTCTGTCGTCTGCGTCTGCGTCAGCAAGCGACGACATTTGTCACGTCAGCCGTCCCCATTCCGGGGCACCTGAACCGTCGATAACTTGCCATTCGGATCATTCCCTGGCCATTTGTCTACCCGAATAGCTTGGGCGGAATAGACACGGCTATCCGGGATAGATTGCTATCGCTAGCAGACAGATGCTAAAGGCCCTGCTATCACTATCAGCTACGGACATTTTAGTCGGTGAAAATAGAACCTATGGAATTATATGCAGTAACTCACACGACGCGCATAAAGTCCGGTGCACAATCCATACAATCCACGCAGACTTTCTGTGCGCCACAGACTCGATCGCACAAAAAGTCTGTCGTCTGCGCTGCCCCAAAAACGTTTAGCTCTAAGGCTCAATTCACACCAGAAGAGCGGCGCAGCGCGGCGTAGCGGAGCGACCCGCTCCGTGGAGGATGCGCGAGGATTCCTGCGACTGTTCGAGAAGCCGCTGGAATGCGTAGGAAGTCGCTGGAATTTACATATTGACATATTGACAGCGGCCGTCGCGACTACTCGAGCATCCTCGGGCATTCCCGCGACAGCTCGCGCAGTCGCACGGCTTTGTTTATGGAATGCGCTGGAATTCCCACGGATCCGCGAGCATCCGCGCGCATCGTTAGAGTTTCTCATGCGATAATAAGTCTTATTGTAATGAAAATAAAGTGGAAATTCTCATGACACTGAAACTGCGCTCCGCTACGCCGCGCTGCGCCGCTCTTCTGGTGTGAATTGAGCCTAAGGCGATTAAAACATGCCACCACGCTGCCTTTTGCGTGTGCGTGTGAGTACTTGCGGGAGTGCAGAATGCAATACAATCAGTCACACCTGTGTTCCCAAATGGGGTAGGCAGAGCACACGAAACGCTCCATAGACAAAATCATGACTATTTCACGTTTCGTGGCCACTAAACTTCTAGCATGATTACCAAGAAACGGACCTGGGTCGAGATCCGGGTCTCAATTCCTACAGCGACAAAGCTTTAGGTAATTTACAATGATTGTATACCTATAATAATATACTGCCCCATCACAATGCATTGGGTAAAACCCTGTAAGTTAGTGCCTGAATGTTATTATTTTTTGCATTTTACTTCAGATTCTAATTCTAATTTGCTATATGGGTTCAAATATAATTCCAATGTTTTTGTATGTCAGTCACGTAGCACACTCGTATCTATCTAAACACTGCACAGAAAAATTCAAATTCACAAGAGTTCGAAAAACCTGCGCTGAAATTCATAACTCGACTTTTATATCAAAAATATGCAATGCATAGGAGAAATTCTTCAGTAATAAAATCCTGACTAAAATGGGAAAGCAAGCACTCAGCAATTTTATTATAATAAAACCCGTTTTATAGCTAAAGTAAATATTCATAGCTTCAGGGACAAATCGATTTCTGGGATTCCGTACTTAATATTAAAAATGTGCAAGTAACGTCTATTCGTTTTATTTCGTCTATCTCAAGCGTAAAATTACCGTGAATAGCGAAATAAAATAGATAGGTACACTCAGTTTTTATATCGAGTGACCTCGACATGTTTCGGGGCAATTCATGATCCATCATCCCGTGGGTGTCGTAAAAGTCGACTCTGGGAAAGGGCGATGGACTAGCAAACTGTCACCGCAATATCACGTTTAACCATCTGGTTACCCTGAATTTGCTAAACGTGGCACTGGATTTCTGAATTCATGTGCTGTGCCTACCCCTCATGGGAATACAGGAGTGAGAATATGTATGTATGTGTCATTTAGCGTCGGAATTAATTCGTCTGTTTCTTTATTGGAACAATGGCCAACTTATATCAAAAGAGGGTGTACACTAATCTTTTAAACACCCAACCCCTTGCATTCCCCTTAACGCTAAAGCAAAATACCATTCCATCCCTCAAAAACAATCTTAATCATTTTTACGACGCGGCACATTTTCAAATATTTACACACAATTTTCCCTATTCCAGACAAGCTCTTTATACAGCGTATTTATGGCTCTAACCAGCGACACGGATTGGAGTCAGGATCTACATACCGTGTGTACTCTTGGGCACTTATTCGGAGATAATATACGGCAGATTTCAGGATGTTGTTACGACGATGCGAGACGCGATAAACGAACGACTTCCGAAGTCGACCGTTATCAAAGATGGCTTCCCAGGTTCGCTTGAAAGGGTTTTGAAAGGTATTACTTCAAGGTTTATTTATAAATCATGTATTGAGTCAGTCCTTAATATGAGCATATTGCTTTCACGATTGCTGTTTAATAAATTACATTTTCTTTTTGGACTTATTGGTTTTGGTATAAACGGACATGAATAAACGAGATGTTTTGGAATTAAGACGTAATAACAAGATTATAAATGCGTGTGTATAATGTTTAAAACATTCGCTCTATTTTATCATCAGTTACTAGACGTCTACCGCTGAACATAGGTCTCCCTTTTGGACTACCAAATGTACCGGTTAGAACCTACCTACATCCAGCGTCTCCCGACGACCTTCATAGAATCGTCTGTCCATCTTGGAGGTGGACGTCCTACGCTGCGCTTGCTGGTCCCTGGTCTCCATTCGAGCTCTTTTCGACTCCATCAGCAATCTACTCTGCGTGCCGTGACCTGCCCATTACCACTTCAACTTGCTAATTTTTCAATGTGTTTTAATAAATTTTTGTGTTCAAATACCTGACACCCTTGATTAACACATGTCACTTTTTATCCCGGAAAAACGTATAGTTCCCTCGGGATCGAATTATGCGCGGACAGAGTCCTCTCTTCAGTCAATTAGTACTTAATGGATGCTTGAAAATTATAATTATACGAAAATTGCTTTGAAATTCCACTGACAATTCGTCATTTGTACGAAATTACGAATTAAAAGTAATAACTGTTGTTAATCTGTTGAGTACGAATAAAGCTTTGCAAATGGCGTCCTCTCCAATCCAACCGCAAACAGAAATTGAAAATTAAAAAGGAGAACGGATTTAAATAAAACATTTACTTCACGTATTAAAATTTTATACCTCAATTTTAGTTTTAACGGTGAAGCGGAAACCGTTTGCCGCCATTAATAGTTAGGTACTTATTCGAATTGCTTTTACTATAATTTTTAATTTAAATAGCCCAGTTTACCGTTTAACGGTACACCGGCGCTTCTTAAGGTGTTTTGAGCTAATTCAGTGAGTATTGTTTTGTGTTCGTTTAATATACAGGGTGGTCGGAAAATGATCGTAAATATTTTAAAACACCAGTGGTCTTGAAACCCCAGTTTTTTTTCCAAAAAATGTCATTGTTGACCTTGTGGGATACAAATGTTTCATCGCTTTTTAGGTCATGGCGGCCTGTGTTTTACCTACCTTACATCCCGTTCGCAAGTCCCGCTAGTCAAAGCGTACTCACATGCAATCGTTAGACATTGCGATGCTACGCGGTTGATTTAGAGCCAGAGTAGGTACAAAAGACAGAAGAAACACAAGAAACAGCATAACATACATACATATTCTCACGCCTGTATTCCCAAGAGGGGTAGGCAGAGCACATGAATTCAAAAATTCAGTGCCACGTTTAGCA
>BHDV01029787.1:15522-31725 GCA_005406045.1 Adoxophyes honmai
TTTATTGTTGTTTTAATATGAAAAGAAACGCATTTTACATAGATTCCGGCTTAACGGGATCATCTCGTACTACTTTCCCCTAACTATCTCTACCCAAAAAATCACGTCAACAAAGACACTTTCCCATTTATTATATTACTATGGAAGTATGGATTAGCTCTACATACATCGGGTCGATAAGTAACCCATCATCAAGAGCAACAGGCCACAGCTGCTTAGAAAGAAACATTGGTCACCGTACATGACATCGTTTCGTAAAATAATCATCATCGGTTCTATAAAGGTGTTTAAAAATGTAATTGATTTGCAGTACTGCTCTAAATAGTTATCATGTTTACTGTGCCGGTTGCAGAGAGACAAGAATTGCTACCACCTATGATCATATCCATTTGTCTACCATCTTTATCGTGTTTCGTACCTTTTCTCGTTTTAACGCCGGCCATTTTGGAATTTAGGGCCCTGAGCTGTGTTTACGCGACAGTGAGATACGCGAATGGCGGCGCTGGGAGTTGTATTTTTTTATTTTTGAGATTTTATAACTTTATCCACGTGTGTATGTTTTTTTCTAAAACAGCAATGGATCTGTAATAACCTAAAGGAAAAAATCAAAATATGGTAGGTAGGTAGGTATTATATTTTGTTTCTATTCAAAAATACGCCTAAAACATACTAAGACAAAGGAAAAGTTTGACATAAATATATTTTAAGCGGTAAGCCTGCTACCTGTCACCGTTATACGTCTTCTATGTAAACTACAAAAAAAAAAACTAAACTATAGATAGTTTCTTTATTTAATGCAAAAAAAAATTACAAACTATAACAAAGTAATAAAATACAATTAATTATCTATAAATAAAAAAGATGTCCTAA
This sequence comes from Adoxophyes honmai, assembly GCA_005406045.1. Lineage (NCBI taxonomy): Eukaryota > Metazoa > Arthropoda > Insecta > Lepidoptera > Tortricidae > Adoxophyes > Adoxophyes honmai. The sequence continues at coordinate 16,393 of BHDV01029787.1, forward strand.
AAAATATGTAAATATGGCAACAAAATCACGAAAAGCCATGGTTTTGTGTACCTAGGTAGATAACATTTGATAAGCTCTACTTACCTCACTTGGGAGCACAGACGTCATTTAAAACAATATTTTTGTAAATAACTCAACGCCTCCAGTAAAAGCAAGTCTCAGCGTCTTTAAGACAGTAGTTTTAAAAACATGTAAACTTTTATGAATAGCTCGAATTGTTGTATCTCTGGAATTCAAGAGTTGCTAAGTCTTAAGTTAAATGAAGAACTCCCGAGTCGGAGTAATAACGAAGTTTAATTTATACATTAAGCTTTATGTTAAAAGGTTAAGCGGGGCAACGTTTATAGAAACAAGGGTATTATTAACTCAGATACACTCACTGGCAATGAAAGCGTCGGATTCCATACAACTTTCTAAGAAAAGCAACCCGTTGTCAAGGAACGAGAGTATATTAAATACTGTGTTCGGAGCTTACTTGAGAATTATTACAAATTGAAACATTATACTTACCTACTGTTAGCACTTTATAGACAAACATTTTATACTTATTCTCATGGAAGTCAAAACTCATGTTCTAAAAACTTACAAAAATAAAAAAATACACTCACACACACACATTACGCCTATATTCCCATATAGGGTAGGTATAAACAGAGCGTATAAAACGCTACATAGACATCACCATAACTATTTCAGGTTCCATATCCACTTCTACCATAATTTTAAGGTTTAAAGTCGAGATGTACCTACCTACTACAGTAACAGGTTGCTAGCCTATCACCTAAAATATACCATAACATATCCATTTCCTTAGTCGCCTTCTACGACATCCACGAAAGAATTGGAGAAGTGTGATGCTTAATCCGACACCACACGGGAAAATATCTAATAATCTTATCGTTGATTGCTTTGCTAATTTACCGTGTAAACTAGTTTTAAATAACAGATTTCTTCCGTGGACGTCGTAAGAGGCCACTCGTGAAATAGGTTAAGGTATTTTTAGGCAACAGACTAGCAACCTCTCGTCAACTTAAAACCTTAAAAAAGCTAGAAGTAGCTATAAAACACGAAATACATAGTCATGATTTTGATATAGCGTTTAACCTACCCAGTATGGGAATACAGGCGTGGTAATTATAATGTAGGGAACTTCATGCACATGCACATGCAACGCAAAATAAGCTCACAAAGTTTACATATCCAGTTGACAACGACAAAAACAGTTAACCATAAAATCGGGTGCCAAAGCACTCCCGCCGTCCAGCTCGTATTGTCCGAAATAAAAATAAAGTACGTGAAAGAATGGACTACGTATTTCTGTGAACTCAATAATTCCCTTTGCTTGCAGTGAGCTGATGCATGCAGTTTGAAGTTTGCGAGGACGTCAAAGTGGACGATATAATCGGGGCGTGGAATTCGAATTCGCTGTCTGTTTGACGTGCGGACTGTTTGTTTTTGTAGTTATAAAACTGTTGCTATTTATTCAGAATGTAACAAACGGACAACTTTTGAAGTAAAACGGTTGTAGTTATGTCGAGATAATACGTTGTTTATTTTATCAAATTCTCACGTATTTTTAAATAAACCCAAGCCATCGACGCAAATTAAGAACATTATAATTATAGTAATCGTGTTTACGTTTATAAAATATATTTTTACCTTTAGATTCCAGAGATAATTTCAAATTAACGTCCCTTAAAATTCTCATGTTAAAATAAACAGAGTATAATTTGAAATGACTGGCGTGATGAGGATGATCATGAAGCGTGAAAATAGTCACAGGTGTTTTATTTGTCTATGGCGATGGCTAGACGTTCAATAAATATTGACATCCTTCAATATTTATCTCATTTTGTGATCTATATTGATCGTCTAGTCTTGCTATATTGATGGAAAAAACACTGAATTCATGAACAGATTGTGATTCATCAGTATTCTCATATTGAAGGATCACAATATTTATTGAACGTCTAGCCTTCGCCTTAGTCACGTTGCGCTCTGCTCCCATACAAACATAGCCGTGATTGTATGTTGTATTGATTGTTTTGTATACATAATTATATATATATTATGTTAATCTATCCCAACACTACAACATTAACCAAAATAATTATAATCATTTTACATTAATCAGAAAAATATGGGTGAATAATTTTAACCGCTGAGTGTTAATCCGCTGTATGCAAACTATTTCCACCGAGTTATCGGATTATAATTTATGTGTGACCCCAATCAGCTGCGTCACAGGTCATTAGCTATATGACAGCCTAATTAACAACACAAAGGCTGCGAATCGCTGCGATCATCGCGCGGGAGTAGTGCGATTTTGTGATTAAATTGGTGACTTATGGTGACTTATAGTGGTGCACAGTTGAAGAACTTTGCCGGACGCGTGTTGAAATATCACTCAGGAATGGTTTCAGACAATAACTCATTATTTTAAGCAACAACACAGTTCTAGAATGTAAAAAATGTTTTTGTCTAAAAACATTCTTGAATAACATTTCAACACGCTTGTAAATTAAGATTGTAAATACGTTACGATCTCGATATAAATGTATGTACCTTACGCTTTTTTAAAACAAATAATGTTTAAAACGGGACCTTACACGAGGCTGTCACCAGGCTGTATCTCAAGAACCGCGGTAACTAGACAGTTAAAATTTTCACATATTGTATATTTTTGTTGCCGCTACAACAAAAAAATAACACGCCATTTCTTGCCTCTATTATATCGACATCAATAAATGAAAACAGGTAGGCACTTGTTCACCTAGCCAAAATACAGAACCCATTGTGTGCGAGTCCGACTCGCACTTGGCTGCTATTTTTTTTCTTACGACTTATTTCATCCGTCCATACATAAATAAACATCTCGTCTTAATTTATTAAAACAGTCAAGATCTCCCGCGTAAAACAAACGAACGAATTTCAAGAACCATGACATTAGCCCGCGTCAATTTGCGCCCGAAATCATGGACACGCCTGTAACGAGCTACAGGATAATTGGCCTGTAATCAATTCTATTCATAAGGTCGCCAGAAAATCCAAAATCTATGCAAATCAGGCCGCCTAATTTAGACTTAATTCCCACTAAAATTCCCTGTGAAATCCTCAAATTCCGGCGGAAATTCGATAAAGGAATCAAAGGAAACGAAAGGGGCACCAACATTATAACCTTAATGAGACAAGGTTCCCCACTTTGGGTAGACTCGGAAAGAAATCTAGAGCGAATGTTGCTTTTTAATTTCCACTTCCCCAGAAAATACACTTTGCGAGGCGGTTAAATTTAATGAGTGCTAAAATGAAGTTCAAATTAAATTTTGAACAAACTAATTTGGAACTACAAGCTAACATTAGGTTATAGTAAAATTACACGGTAGACCACTTTTATTGGAGCTCCGGAAACTGGTCCAGAGTTGCTTTTTGGAGGCAAAGAGTAACAAAGTTTCGAAAGGTGGGGGTCGCTTTAAAATGGGCAATAGTTTGCAGGCAAGCAGTGGAGCGGACTAATTAAGAAACACGTATCGACCAAGGAAGCTCTGCCTATTCTGAGGGGTATTAGAATTAGAATCTGAACATTTATTGCTGAGTGTAAGTTAGGTGCAAAAGGATACAGAAGTTGCTATCAACAGTGGCCTAAACAGACATACCTTACAATATTAGGTACGAAAATAATGTTCCTTATGATTACTTTTATTATAGAGTTTCTTCATAATCCCTAAATTCCTTCAAATTGTCTCAAATTTTGCCAATAAGCCAATTACCTAATTAATTTTGCTTACATACATACCGTCACGTCTCTTTTCCTTAGGGATAGGCAGATACCACTTCGTTCTACTTGCTACAATTCTGACATACGTCTTTTGCTTCATCCACATGCATTAGTTTCTTGACCTGACCTGTTTCTAAAACGTCCGTGATTTGGTCACGGAACGTCCGTCTTAGTCTTCTCCTCCTAACACACTCGTCCACACTTCCCGTATAAATCTGTTTAGTAAATCTTCTTTCATCCATCCTTTCTATATGACCAAAGCAGCTCAGCTTACCTTTTTACATGTTGTATAGATCGTCACAAAAATGACTAATGATTTGTACGGAAATTGCCTGTTGATGTCGGGATAGAATAACACCTCTCCATTTCTTCAGTGGATGTCGTAAGAGGCGACTAAGGAAATAGGTTTATGTATGCTTTAGGCGACCGGCTAGCAACCTGTCACTATTGTACCTCTTCCATCTTTGCAAACCTAAAACTACGCTGGAAGTGGCTGCGAAGCGTGATATAGTCATAATCTCGGTTTTGTCTATGTCACGTTTCATGTGCTCTGCCTTCCCTATTAGGGAACACAGGTGTAATTGTATGTTGTTGTTGGAAAATTAATGACTATTAAGACAAAACTGGTACTTTTTTCCATCGCATGCCACTAAAGCGTATAATCTTTTTCTAAAGCTAAAGTGTTGTCGTAATTATTGTTATACGAGTGCCGTAAAAGCCACAACCGCAATGTCAAGTTGAAGTGCTGACGAAAAGGTTTAACGATTTAAACAGCAAATTCATTTCGTTTCTCAGCTCACTCGACTTTATTATCCGACATAACTTAATTACGATTTACGCCACATCTGTACTCTTACCATATTTGAAGATCCTAGAACGCCAAATTACAGAAGTAAGTATTTTAATGTTATTTGCTGAACAAATTCTGAAGGATAGGTGTCAATTATAAAAACCATTGTCACCCCTGCTTATGTTTTTGTCAATGAATTTACAACCTCTTTCAAAAGACAATTTCACAAGCCAAACCATGCTTATGATAAATAATTTAATTTTACTGGTATTGTCTATGGTTAAGCAATCCCCGCCAATGGTTATGTGTGACACTTGACGTACCGACTGAAAATTACCCGCCAACGCGATGACATTTAACGTACGCGACGTGTTGACAAATGACGCAGGGTGATCACTGATCATGATCAGCAAGTAGTCGTATGGTTTATTAAAATGATAAACTTTAATTTAATTAACCAATGACTTAAGAGATCCGCTAACACGGTCAGTTAGTTAATTTATCATACAGGTTAATCTTGGAAAGGTTGCAGAATCGATCACAGGCGCGTCTCAAGCAGACAGCCGCGCTCGAACAGATCCCAACTGTTATAAAATATCGTGACCATCCATGTTTATGCGTTGCTCGAGCATTTACTATGGAGATTGACTTCTACCTATCCGTGTTTTATGTGAGGCGAGCGTTCGTCAAACTAAATGAACCCCAGTTGAGCAAAACTCCTAATTCCGTAGAAGATTGGGGCAGAATGTTGGTCTGTTTGCTGTAATGAAGTCGGCCTTAAGGCGGGCAAACTCAAACAGGTATGTGTTGATTAGGTTTTCATGCCTCTCCCTACATCCTCATAAAAGTAGCTGTATAACTTGGTTTGTACTACTGAGACTCACCCATTTTTGATGTGGAAAAAGTGGAAGTACTTTTTTGTGAGCGATTGTTATTCTGTTAGGATATAAACATAAAAAACTGTATGTGTAACTCAGTATGTAACTCTTTATTGTACAAAATAAAAACGACAAATTAACTAGCACAGAACAAAATACAAGTACAAAGACGAACATATCCCTTAAGGGATCTCTTCCTGCTGACCTTCAAGCGATTGACAAAACAGGTGAAATTAGAGTAAAACAAATGCGTATTTACATCATACATATCTGTATTCCCAAATGAGGTAGGGAGAGCACACAAATCGTTACATAGACAAATCGTTGAACTTTTCTCGTTTCTTAGCCACTTCTAGGATATTTTTTGGTTTGAACAAAAAAAAACTATAACGACAGGTAACATGACTAAAGTCATTCATTCATTCACATTTTCACACCGGTATTCCCAAGAGGGGTAGGCAGAGCACATGAATTAAAAATTCCAGAGCCACGTTTAGCCATTTCAGGGTAACCAGATGACTAAAGTAGACCTAAAAATAATTTCACCATTTCACCATTTGCCCTGAAGCCTTCAGTTTACCTAAAAATATATGCGGATTTGACCGTTAACAATCTAGTTTTACATTGAATGGAGTAAAGCAAAACAAAGATACCTACCTCACTGGCAGCATTACCACCTTGAATGGCAATAAACATTGTGCACCAGCTACGAAAAATGAGGCATTTCAAATTTGAAACCGCGGTGAAATTACAAACGAGGACGACGTGTAGAAAAATTCACTGCAACAAAGCGAGCCAGTGAAAAATGGCGCGCTCTGCCCATAAATTGAAAACGATAAATATACTGAGCCCCGAGTAGGTTTAACATTCAGTCCGCGGACGCGATCCACTTCGCGATGTTCGGATCAAGCGTACAGTTAGCAATGCAATGGACTAAGGCTGCTTTAGATCACACGAAAATGAAATGTCGTCTTTTAGGAAGCGACTTACGAGAAAATTAGTTTTTCATATGAAAAAATCCTGTAATAACACGTCTACGTTTCTTACATGGATGTCGTCAGAGACGAAGTAAGTTTAGTATAATGCTTTAGGCGACAGGCTACAAACCTGTCAATATTATACATACATACATACATACATACATATTCTCACGCCTGTATTTCCAAGAGGGGTAGGCAGAACACAAATGCATTCAAAAATCCAGTGCTACGTTTAGCAATTTCAGGGTAAAAAGCTGGTTAATAAAACGTGATATTGCAATGACAGGTTGCTAGCCCATCGCCCACAATACACTAACCCTTTCCCAGAGTCGACTCTTACGACACCCACGGGAAGAATGGGGGAGGTGGTACCATCTATTTTTAAATTCGAAATTATGCCAAGTATCTGTGAGGTGTGAAATAGGCATGGTTTTGTTTATGCAACGTGTCGCAGCTTACCCCATAAGAATACAGGCGTGATGTATGTAACTTTTGAAGTCCATCCCTTTGGTATTCTAACGTTTATGCTACCAGAATAACGTGAACATTCTTCGCCATGAAAATAACGATAAAAGAATGAAAGATAAAGGTCTGGCAGACTCCAGGGAAATCTCAAGATAAATCAATAATGCGGTCATTAAATTAACCGAAGGCTTCAGGGACGCAAAAACTGTTACAAGAACGACACGGTATTGATGGGGGGTTAAATTAAAATCATCGGGTTGATTTGGGTTGGATTGGTGTGACCTTACGTAATGTCTTTTTTGGAGTTCCGTCAGTCGTACATTCATCTCGTCCGTATTCAAAAATGGGGTAGTTAAAGCATAGCTCACGTAATCCATGATCATTTCAAGTTTCGTGGCCACATCTAGCGTAATAAATTTTAAGTTCGTAGGGTATAATAGTGACAGGTTGCCAGCCTATCGCCTAAAGCACACCTAAACCTATTTCCTAAGTCGCCTCTTACGACATCGACGGAAGAAATGGAGAGGTGTTATTCTATTTGGACACGGCAAATGGTTAGAGAGATGTGTAATGTTATGCTTCATGTTTTGAGCGCAAAAGTGTAAGGAACACGGTAGTCGATCGCATCTGGCGAGTGGCAGCTGATAGGATAACGGCAGTCGGCGGACAGCCCAGTGTAAACACGACGTCCGTAAACGCCACAGTGTGATTACCCCTTTAGCTCACACAGATCCACACTGACCCGAAACACTCGAAGCTCCTCACGATGTTTCCCTTCACCAAATAACCACAAAATGTTTGCTCGTTTAATTTAGAGTATTTAACAATGTCGGGGCGGGGGTTGCCGACCACTGGCACGTGGGGGGGTCGGGGAGGAATGTGAATAGGAAGAGGTCATAAGGGAGTACACATACTATTTTAGGTAAACAGTCCACTAGAGCTGTGTAGCGAAGCGTACGCAATGCAAAAACTTTTAAGTGATCGGCCGATTCTTAATTCTTTTTTAAATGCTATTAGTTTTCTTCCGTATGCTTTAAAATAACACCTCTTCTTTTCATCCGTGGACGTCTTAAAAGGCGAGGAAATAGATTAAAGTATATTTTAGGCGACAGGTAGCCACCTGTCACTATAGTGACCTCCACCTCTGAACCTAAAATAAAAATAAAAATGCTAGATGTGGTTACAAGACGTAAAATAATCATAGATTTGTCTGTGTAGCATTTCGTATGCTCTGCCTACCCCATTTATGAGAACAGGCGTGATGTATGTGTGTGAGTGTATAACGACAAACTCCAACATTTAGTTTAATATTAAGTATTCATATCATTTGGCCGGTAATAGTAATAAAACCAATTTCAAAATTATGTCAACCTGCTACACATCCAATATCCCTGACTGTACTGCCCATTATGCTAGTATTATGCATCTATTTAAAAGTCCAAAAATACCTTTAGACCTTAGAAATTAAGGTTGAGATGAGCTATTCCGATATTGAAAAGCTTGAAGTCTAATTTCAAATACAACCCCTTAGAGTTGATACTAATAACAATTCTGCTTAGCACGACAAGGCGCAAGTAGAGATGCGTGCGAGATAGACTATACCTGTCACTGTCTAACTAAAGAAGTCAGAAAGTGACAGATAATCTATCGCATTTATCGTTTCGCGCATCTTGCTGTGCCTACAGCTGGTAAGAAAAAGTATTGGAAAGATTCCTAGGTATTTCAAATAGCAAAGGATGGTCAAGAAGGGTAGTAAAAAACAATTAACCTCCTGACGACCAGCGTCAAATTATGTGCAGTTCAAAATTGACTCTTAATGCCAATAGACAAAGTTACTAATGACTTTTATTTTATGTACTATGTATAGCACGCCAGTCGTCAGGAGGCTAAATACATCCCTATGCTGAATACAAGCCTTCTCACGTTATGAGAGGGCTTGGTCCAATAGTTCATAAGCTCAATACATATTCCAGTTTTTGGGGTTCCTCACTATGTTTTCCATCACCAAATAGCCCGTGGTAAATTTCAAATTAGATCAAATTTGAAAGATTGCTCTCGTAGTTTGTCTTCGCTCATCGCCTCGCTTCCTCTCGCCGTGTAGTGGATACACAGGTTTATACTGGACTAGTTTCAAAGAGATAATTACATCAAGTCGAAATATCAAGTATAATTACGAAAATTACGAAGATCTTAATCCCAGACAAACTTTGAAACGCGATTAAGAAAACTGCGGTAAATTCCGAAAGTCGGCAAGTTATGAATAACCAAATTAGGTTAATTTCATGATAATATAAACGCTCTTGGTAATGAAATAAAATGTTATAAACGAGCGTATTATGCGGTGAAAATATTATTCAAATACAGACTGAACAAACATGAAGTTAGCCTAGTTAAAGCACTTGAAGTTGAAGTTAAACAAGATCTCTGATAATTGGTACGCTCTAAACTTACAGCCCTACTAACCCCATGACATTCAATCCAACTGCAATTGAAAATTATGACGTAACTTGATGTTGTGAAGAATGAAAGTCCTAATGCAGTCATAGATATCCTATAATGTCCATGGTGTTGTTACGTCAACACGCCATAAGACCAATGGTGGCCAATGTTACGATTGAAGCCTTTGCTGCGCGAGAAACATCAGGAGCGTAACTTCTGTAGTCACCTTTTGTAACGCAATCGATTCTTTGCAGTACTTTGTTTACAATATTCATAAGGCACTCAGACAATATTTATTATAGTATATCTTTACGGAAATTGACAGTGACGTAAGTATAAATAAGTATGCCGCGCATTTCGCACAAAAACACTGTCAATTTACTGTCCATCGTGACACTATCTGATCGGATAACTCTTAGTATCCAAAACTAAGCAATTAGAGCATTAATTGTACATACGCGTAGAGTCGAGCTGTCAATAGCAAACTGACAACAGCAAGTATTTGTAATGAGACCGCGTGTACCAGGGTCTCAGGAGTCTGTAGGAGTTTCCTCGGATAGATTAGATTGTGTTAGTGATTGAGGCTTACCGTGAGTAGACGCGGGGCACGGAGTAGAGAGGTTAGGAACGCCGCGCGCGGGGACACTTGCGATACGGTCCGCAGCCGGGCGGATACTAGCTGGTCCAATCGATACGCCCGCCGTCGTTGCGTTGCGTTCCGTTTCAGGCATGCGTTCATGATTTACTTCTCCAATTGCGGACAATAAAGATTCCTTGGAACGGCTTTTTTTGTGATAAGGAACGCGTAATTTGAATTTGTTTTTGGAATTTGGATTTGGAATTGACGCTGTTTTTAGTGCTATCATAATCTAATCGGACTATGAGTGCCAGATATCGCTGACAGGATTTCCGAGGTGGATATTGACTGCAGTGCTACGTAGAGTCGAATGGAGAGTGGCCCAATTTTCACTTTGAAACTTTGACGCTGCGTTTCACGTCCCTACTTCGACGTGTTTTAATACTTTGTCGTATAAAAATGTTGATTGATTTGTAGTTTTTCATTTTCAAGAAAGCTAAAAATATGTAAACTAATATAGAGCATAATATTATAATAATTATAATTGAATTGCGCATCAGAGAAATCACTGATTATTATCTAATTTGTGTAATTGCATGGTAGCATTTTTAAACATACCTGTGCATAGGTAGCATAAGCATGTAAATATAAAATTAATGCTGCCAACTTAAAACGAAAAATAATTTTAAACAAAAAAAAACCGACTTCAAATTAGCTATATCCTGAAAGGAAACTTCTGTTTATGTACATATTTACTAAAGATCAAGTAGGTATACGTAGCTCTCAGCAGATTCAAGGCTTTAGAAGGAATAGCTCTATCTGATTTAGAACCCTCTAAACTGTTAAGTTAACCCCACGATGGACGAGCATTAGCAGAAATGCAACACTTGAGAAGCAGCAGGCTTGGCTCATTACTGAAACTATAATTTCCAGTCTGGAGGTGCATTAAGTATTGAAAATAATATCCTTTAACTCCTAAAAATTAAGGAGTTGACCTTTCATCATCAGCCCAATAATTTTTTACTGCCAAGCGTAAATACTGGTGTAGCTTTGAAAAATGTACTAAAAACACTACCTGTGCCTATAAAATTTGAGGGTTGCCCTCGATTTCCCTCATATTCCATCATCAGGTCAAGATATGCTGACAATCTGACTACCTGGAAACTATACCCTTTCAGACAAAAAAATAATTTTCCAAATCGGTCCAGGCGTCTTCGAGTAATCCGCGAATACACATAAAAATACTCCCCATTTCTTCCGTGGATGTCGCAAGAGGCGACTAAGGACATAGGTTTAAGTAAATTTTAGGCGACAGGCTATGAGGCTAGCAACCTGTCACTATCATACCTGCTAACTCAAAACCTACAAAAAATGTGCTAGAAGTGGCCACGAAGCGTGACACAGACATAGTTTTGTCTATTTAGCGTTTTGTGTACTCTGCCTACCCCATTTAAGAATACAGGCGTGATTGTATGTAGGTATGTAAGTATGTACAAATGTAAGTTCGGACTAAAATTCCCGAATGCCCATACATTTTTTTTTTATTTTAACGATAATTCAAAAACTACTAGTTAGATTTTGATGTAATTAAAATGGGACCAATGGGAAGCCATTTGCTATCGAACACAAAAAGAACCATCGAAATCGGTCCACCCGTTTAGAAGTTCTGAGGTAACATACATAAAAAATGATAAAAAAAAAAAAAAAAAAAAAAAAAAAAAAAAAAAATACAGCCGAATTGAATACCTCCTTTTTTGAAGTCGGTTAAAAAATATGCTAGATGTCATGGTTTTGTCTAAATCACTTTTCTGCTCTGCCTACCCCATTAAGGAACACAGGCATGATTATAATGTTCTTTTCATTGGTGACGTCCACTGTCTCATATTTTACTTTAATTAAGAATTTTCACGCATAGACAATGGAGCTCGATTTCCATTTGTTATTGTTAACTAGTAGTAAGTTGAGCAGGTCAGGGCGGCCCACGCGTCTTTATTTAACTTAAATTAATTAAATAGGCTCACTCCAGTATTAGCAGAAAGGGATAGAAAAACTGGTCACTTCGAGATGAGGTTTTACCCTTGAAGACGCCGCGTATTTATAAAGAGCTTTAAAAACAATGGTGCTTTCGTGAATCTTCATAATTTTTAGTTATTTCTACATAATTTAATTACACACATACACATACAACCACGTCAATGTTCTCGAATGGGGTAAGCAGAGTTTGCAAAGGTGGGAGAGGTACAGTCAACCAATTTGATTCCTAGGCCACTATAGAACTTTGTCGCTTTGACAACGTCAACAACAACAAACAATGACAATGTCGGTGCGGGTCAAACAATTATCAACTCTCCAATCACAATATGAAATAATCGTAAAGAGTTTAAACGTTTTAGCTCCAAGTCATGAAATTAAAAAGAAAGTTTGACAGACAGACAGTGATAATTCCAGTTAACCTTCTTTTATACGCAAGTGTGGCAGAGAAACAAATAGACGATACTCTTTCAGGGAAGTTTTGTCAGAAAAGTATTTTTAGGTTTCATCCCGATATCTATGACATGAAAGTTATTGATACCTAAACAAACTCCTTTTTTATTGATTCTCGATGACACATTTTTGAAAAAGTTAAGAAGTCATCACGACATACGTAATGCAATCATCAATGTCACAGAAGACACAAATAAATTTATTACGACATAGTTCTACACTGGCCTAGGAATCAAATTGGTTGACTGTACAATAGTTACAGGTGGCTAGCTTGTCGCCTAAAATGTACCTAAACCTATTTCTTTAGTCACCTCTTACGACATCCACTGAAGTAATGGAGAGGTGTTATTCTATCTCGACACCACACGGTATAGCAATGTACCTATTGACTTATATTATTAAGTATTAGATTATAATTAAAATACGTATCGGCGCAATAACGTATATCTAACTTTTAATTCCGTAGCTACTTTTAGTCTGAGTCTCTCAGAATTCTACGCAAACATAGTGGCAACGACCACTCTGTAAAGAGTGTACCGAAAAAGAACGAGAGAATTTTTAATCAAATAATTTTAGGGATAAAAAATTTTTTTAGTCTAAAAGACAAAAGCTGTGTCACTGTTAGCTATAAAATTTCCCAAATTTTCAACACTGACGAAAATTGAGTTTCGTTTCGTCGCGTTTGAGTAGCATTGTATGCTAGGTACAGTTACTAACTTATTTATAATTCTAATTACTAATCACTTCCATCACTCTTGAGTAGCCATGTGAGAAAGGCCTTACTCATCAAGAAAACTGTAAAACTCCCCGTGAATTTTCAAAGCGGCTTCGAAATAAAACTCCTTGCCTGTTATGAAATCCTCGTTACCATAAATTCGCTAGATCTAAACGTATTAAGATAATTTTCCCATTAAAAAGGTAAAAAATATAGGCGTCAGGAACCTAGTAATTACTGATACCAGGAATTAGCATTTTCTCGCGGAACACCATTAGGGGTTGATTGAAAGGGCGCCGGGGGTTGATGTTTTTTTAATTGCCATCATTTAATTTTACGCTAAAATTCAGCTGCATTTGAGAAAAACTCACACAGGTATTTGTTAAGAGGATAGATAGTACTAAAAAGCTAAGTGCGAGTCGTATTCGCGCTCGAAGGTTTTTGTACCAATAACTCAAGAAAATCACCCTTTAAATACGTAAGGTAAAAGTACCTATGCTCGACACTTCATCGCCCAGTAGATGACACCCATCTGTCACCTGTCTTATTATGACAGAAGCTTGCAAGTGCCAAGTATAGGGTCAGTGTCGAGCACAGGGACATTTACTTTATTTTATTTTATAAGAGTAAATGCTTAGTCCTAGACCAACCTGTCGCCTAAGGCGTACATTCCTGAACCTTATCTTCAAGTCACCGGTTTGGACATCATCGGAAGAAATAGACAGTTATAATTCTAAACCCGACCTCACGCAAGGAAAAATACTAACCAAATACAAAGTAATAAAAAATACGAGTACAGTGTTTAAAAGCTTCGAGTAGCGTAATTATACCTTTATCTGATTCAATTAATTTACTAACAAAAGTTTCATCCCTAACCACCCCTTTTTATGACATAACCTATAGTTTTATATCCAAATACAACCCTAAACCTATAGTGCCAGAAATAACCGTTCTCAAAGCTATCCGCCAGGCAAGAAAGTGCCACGTAACTTGCTATTTAGGAAATGACCTATTTTTGGTGCTATTTGAGTCGTTCCCTGTCTGGTCAGAGCCTTAAGGGGCCCACTGCAGCTAATTATTTTGCGGCATTTTTTTATGTGGGTGACGAGGACAACGCTATTGTAAAAATCCATGCAAGAGAGAGACGACGACAGCCCTGTAGGCTTAGCACGCAAACACGCTCTAGTCGCGTCGAGCGCGGGATAGTCTACCCGTCACTTTCTGATGTCTCTAATTAGACAGTGACAGGTACAGTCTATGTCGCGCGTATCTCTACTCGCACCCTGTCGTGCTAAGGGGACTGTACTACAGCAAGCGCGCCTTATATGATCGGAAATAAAAATCATAATCACGCCTGAAATAGTCACGGCTTAATCTATGTAACGTTTTGTATGCTTTGCCTATCCCGTTTGCATGATTGTAAATCCTATTTGACCTTATCAGCAAAACTTACTAATTTCTACGATGTACGAGTAGGTAAAAATTATCGTCGTTATAAGCGACCGTCTAAAAATCTGGCGAGTGTAGAAGGCGTCTTAATGCCTTGGTCGCGACTAACCCATATTTGGCGATTTGGCATCGATTCCACCGCGACCTAGCCATAAAGGGTTTATTCAACCAGACGAGAATTAATAAAGTCTTGGGAAAAGTCACGTTTATGTCATAATAAACGTAAAAATAGTTGTAAGAGTGTGTAAATCTCAGCTGTAAATACCTAAATGAATAAATAAAATATTAAGTACCTATTGATTTACTCGCGAGTTATAATAATATACGTACTTGTACATACATACATAATGCTAAGAATTTCGAACTGGACCACATGAAAAACTACTACTTTAAGTTTCAAAATCATTTCTGGTATATTTTTTAGGTTATAAGTTAAAGTATAGTGACAGATTGCTAACTTTTCGTCTAATAAGTAACTACCTTAAACTATTTTCTTACTCGTAAATTACGACATCTGTGGGAGAAATGGAGAGGTGTTATTCTAAAACCAACGCCACATGCCATTAAGGAATAAACACTAACCTATTGCTAGACTAAATTGTATTCTTATTTCGTAGAATGTATCCTATGAACATTCAGTTTGTAAAAATGAGAACATTTAATATTTCTAGTGGAGAGTCCATCAGGATTGTCTCAATACACACATACATACATATTCTCACGCCTGTATTCCCAAGAGGGGTAGGCAGAGCACATGAATTCAAAAATTCAGTGCCACGTT
>BHDV01029787.1:47333-80367 GCA_005406045.1 Adoxophyes honmai
CTTCGTGCGCGAGTCCGACTCGCACTTGGCAGGTTTATTTTAAACAGTTTAAAGCGTCTCCTGTAAAATCAACTTTTTGTAGTTACGCCCTTTTTCGTAGGATTCGACGACATCTGCTCATAGTAATGAATTAGAGAATGACTTACATGTATGTTCGTAGACATTGAGTTAGAGAATGAATGATACACAAATTCTTTCAGGGGACATTAACACAGTGAAGTTCCTACTGGCAGCGGGGGCGGACCCCAACCAGCCGTCCACCAGTGGGCAGACGCCGCTGCACCTCGCCACGCTGGGTGCTCGGGTCCCCATTGTTGAACTACTACTCGACAAGGGAGCTGACTCCAAGGTGACATTAACACAGTGAAGTTCCTACTGGCAGCGGGGGCGGACCCCAACCAGGCGTCCACCAGTGGGCAGACGCCGCTGCACCTAGCCACGCTGGGTGCTCGGGTCCCCATTGTTGAACTACTACTCGATAAAGGAGCTGACTTCAAGGTGACACAAACTGTCGATTTAAACTATGGATGGGCTGATTTACTATTTTTTTTATCAGCACACAATATGCTCTTGAGTTTGACTTGCTATGGAGAGAGCTACACCCGTATTAGGTTTTTTTGACGTCTTGCCACTAAAAGAGAGACTAAATTCCAATCCGTACAAGTTGCCCGTGTGATGTCGAGTTTAGAAAAATACCTCTCCGTTCTTTCCGTGAATATCACCGAGGAAAACGACTAAAGAAACGGGTACGAGTACAGGCCCGAGTTTTGGCAACCTGTCTTTTTGTACTTCCAAACTAAAATCTAAAAACCTACTCAATACTGACTTCACTCGAAACTGCTAAGCGGTTGTACCTACTCGTAATTTTCTGTAAGTTACAAATATGCATGGTTTCACTACGTAGCGTCACGAGTGCCCTTCCCTTCCCGCTTAAAAATACAAGCGTGATGTATGCAGCTATAAAATTTTACAGTCTTTTTCAAATTGTCACGTTCCAGGCGCGAGACCTGAATGGTCTTCGCATCGAACACTACGCCGTGGACTCCGGCAGCCAGGAGATGCTGACCTTCGTGCTCCAGGGAGGCGGTGACGTCCACGTCAGGGACTACACCGGGTGGACGCCGCTCTTCAGAGCTGGTAATACCCTGGCCGCTTGGCTTGCTTTAAAGGTGGTAGGCAAACGCTGGATGCAGGTCGCTTCCAACAGGTATTCGGTATTCGTGGAAGTCTAATGGGGAGGCCTATGTTTAGCAGTGGACATGTTATGGCTGAAATGACGATGATGTTAATGAATACTTTGGCTATTAGTGTTGCCGCACATTGGCCACAGCCTCAAACGCCGCCGCAAGAAGCTACAAAATGTAGTTGAAGCGCCGTTTAGGGCGGAGCGGGCCACAAGAAGCGAGCTGCGATGAATGTATGAGTCTATATACAATGAATGAAAACTATATAATCTCTCTCCATTTCTTCTGTGGATGTCGTAAGACGCGACAAAGGAAATAGGACAAGGTATTAACGTTAGGGCCCCCGCAGACCATAGACTTTCTATTGGCCGATAGTTTAGTTGGACTCTTAATCAACAGTACGCAGACGTATGCAAGTGCGTATTATGATGACGATTTAGTAGGTATTGGCCCATTTGCGTACTGATTAAGAGCCCCTATAAACTATAAGGCGGTAGAAAGTCAGTGATCTGCGTGAGTCTATAATGGTACCTACCTGTAAAACCCCAAAAATAAATGAAAGTGGCAACTGAACATAAAATATTCATGCATTTTTCTTTGTAGCACTTGTGTGCTCTACCTCTTGCAACAGTCTTGTAACACTCGGTATAGTGATTCTGTCTCAACAGTGACCCAAGGCGCGTCGACGGAGCTGATCGAACTCCTGGTTCTGGCAGGGTCTGATGTGGAGTCAAAAGACTACGCCGGTCTGGCGCTTTGCTCCGTCGCACGGCTGCTCACCAGACAGTATGTTACCTCTTACAATTTCCAAAATTTATGCGCAACCTTACCTGCTACTGCATCTTAAGAGGATAGGAGTCGCGCTGCTTCTCCATACAAACGTAGTCCCCTGTTTTCTCCGTGAATAATGACATTAGAGCAAAAAAAAAATTACATTATATTTGTATCTGTTGTGGCTATGCCCCTATGATTTGCTTTTTTCGATTTTCAAATTTTTTATTTTTTTTATTTTTTTCTTATTTAGAAAATCGAAAAAAGCAAATCATAGGGGCATAGCCACAACGGATACAAATATAATGAAAAAAAAAATTTTGCTCTAACGTCATTATTCACGGAGAAAACAGGGGACTACGTTTGTATGGAGAGGTGGTGCGACTCCTATCCTCTTAATTCCAGGGATAGTCATGCACAAAATTGTAGGACTATATTGTCAACTTGGTAAAAAAAATCGTGAATTCAATTCTCCTGTAAATTCACCGTGATTTAGAAGCACTGTGCAGTTTCAAACCAGACACCACACACATTTTTTTTTAACCAAGTTGACAACAATAGTCTGACAGCTTTATAATAGTCCGATAACTTTGTGCATGACAATGACGCTCAGTGCTATCAAGGAAATACATACATACATACATAATACATATCGTCATGCCTCTTTCCCATAGGGGTAGGCAGAGCTACTTTGTTCCACTTGCTACGATCCTGACATACCTCTTTTGCTTTATCTACATTCATTAATCTCCTCATACATGCTCGTCAGTTTCGGGCTATTGACCTGACCTATTTCTAAAACGTCCGCGATTCGGTCACGGAAAGTACGTCTTGGTCTTCCCCTCCCACTGCAAACGTCCACATTCCTCGTATAAATTAGTTTCGTAAATCTTCTTTCATCCATCCTCTCTATAATGACCAAACCAAACCAAACCAACATCAAGGAAATAGGTTAATTTTAGGCGACAGACTAGCAACCTGTCACTATAGTAACCTAAAACCTAAAATTTATGCAAAAATGGAACGTAAAATCGTTATGGTCTATGTAGCGTTTTTTACGCTCCGCCTACCCCATTTGGGAATACAGACGTGGGTTTTTTTTTAAAGCTTGGTCCTCCACAGGTCCCGTAGCCGAGACTCCGTCCTGCGTCTCGTGGACTCAGCGTACCCGCACGAGCAGGCCGTTGCCAACTTCACACGACTCACCAAGAAGATCTCCAGCTTGCACACTATACTCAAATAAATAAATAATGAAGTAATTTTTTTTTTCTTAACTTTCTTTCTGTGCTTACTTCAATTTCACAAGTTTTGTCAATCGCTTGATGGTCAGCAGGAAGATATCCCTCATGGGATTTGTTCTCCTTTTGTACTTGTTTTTTGTTTTGTGTTTGTTCTTTTTTCATATTTATTTTGTACAGTTAGGGAAATTGGATGTTTAGCAGGTTGAGATACTTCTAAAATTGGCCTTATTACTATTTCCAGCCACTTGCATGACATAAATAATCAATATTGAACTTCATGGTGAAGTTTGACCTATAATGCGAACAAATTATGAAGGCGGTCAACCTGCTAAACATTCGGATTCCTTGACTGTAGAATAAAGAGTTACATACATACATACATGCATACATTCATGCATACAAAAAACAGGCTTTGGGCAATACTGGACACTTCTTCCACTATCAGTGCGTTCGGAGCATTTCGGTGCCATTTAAAAGTCACACGTGTCCAACACACCTGCCAATACTGACTTAGATCTAACGTGTGTGATAGTGATAGTAAACCGGTGTGTGGGACACTAAGAAACTACCAGTCTTGCTTTTAGATTAGAATGACTATCTTGAATCTTGAAACTCATATAGGGGTAACTACGCGCACCGCTAACTCCAGGTAAATGCTCAATCTTACCTATACTATACACTATACTAAGCAGGACGTTTCAGTTGTTGAGACTTAGCAGGCATTTGAGATTGTGAACGTGTTAAAAGATGAAGAATTATGCTAGGCCATTTTTGACTATTTGAATATTAACCAATTAGAAAAAAGAGATTGCTGGAAGTTTATTAAATAAACATTTGAAGAAATTTTATTATATACAAAGCAGTAAAAGAAGGCAATAAAAAACTATAGAGTTAAGAATAAGTCATCAATGTACAAAAGAATCAGGTTGAAATAAAACCAGCCGATAAAAAGTAAAACTAATTTATTATTAAAACGTAAAAAAATATTTACAAAACCTTAAAACTAACGGAGTATTGAATTGCATTACGCGTGACAGATGGTAACAGTAGTGCGGGCTACATCAAGGAGAGCGGAGACAGCACACAAATGCATTTAATGGCAAGGCTTAACATACCCAATAAATAAGTTAAATTAGAACAGTTTATAAGAGTCTCAGCGATAGTGTTAACAAAACTAATTTCGCCGGCCACAGCGTCGTCGCTGCGTTACCGTTTTTCTTTTCAACGTCGAAGTCCACCTGATTTTTTGTTAAACTTAACCCTTCCGTCGGAGGCTGCGCTTCAACCTCACCTCTCTCAAATTGTGTGGTTTTTGTTTCTCTTTTCTTTCTCACTTCTTCTTCTTCTACTACTTCATCTTCATCGTAATCCGATTCTTCAGTCGTTGATGTAACTTCTGTTGTAAACTCATCTATTTCACTTCCTTCTGCTTTTAAATCTGGAACTGTTTCTTTCTGGGGTTCTGTGAATGCGTTGACTAATTTTAAACGTGTGGATGTATCTTTCTGTTGGGGTGCTGGTTGACTCATTTTGAGTTGTTCCCTGATTTCGATAGGTATTTCTCCCCTGAAAGGTCCGAATTGTGGTGTTTTGAGAAGGAGATCAGAGTTTGATGGGACTTTAGACGAGAAAGGTTTGCTGTGTGAATGGGGTGGTTGCGCAGCTGGGACCGTGACGAGCGACGACGCTGACACCGTTTTCCCGTCATACGTCGTGTAGGTCTGTTCATCTGATAGTTTCTGCGAATGCTCTTTGGGTAACTTTGGATCCGGAGGTAAGTAATGGGGACTTACTCGGTCCGATTCCATAACCATTTCAGGGACCTCTTTGTCCATGTTCTTTTTACTAAACAGCGCGTTTAATTCGCTTTTTGTTTCGACGTAAACTGGATGAGGTCGGTCTTCTTTGGCGTGGTTGCTGGGGAAGATTTCTTTTGTCCTATCCTCGCTGGGCAAGAGACGATCGGGTGGTGAAGGGATGAACATTGGTTCGAAGGACTGGGTGAGTTTGTCGCTAGGGTAGGCATGGTTAGAGATGGCTTGTGGTGCCTCGTCGTAGTCTTCTTCTACATCAGTGTCCTCTCTTCGGTTGGCACCGTCGTAATCGGTTATACGGTCTTCCCCGGCCATCAAGGGTTCGCGAATGATTGGCTTGAATCCGCTTTCTACTACAATCAAGTCTGGTTTGAATCCGGTGTTAATAGCGGGATGCAACGATGTAGGCTCAGCCGATTCACCTATAAAATCAGAAGATTTCATGTCGTTCTGCTGGGGTTGCTGTTGTTTCTCAGGTTTTCTAATACGTTGAGTACTCGAATGGTATTCCGGCGCAGGCGTGGGAGCTGTTCTCGTCACAAGCTGCTTGTTCGGGACCATTTGCTGGTCTAAAGGCACAGGGTGCTCCATTGGCTTCCCTAAGATGATCTGCCCTGGTCGGGCAATGCTGATCTGAGGCACGCTGTGCTGTGCTACTATGATATCACTGCTCCCCGGAAGTGTGATCTGGCTTTTAACTACGTGGCTCGCAATGATGTCTGTCTTACCAAGACTCATAGTCTGGCTCTGTGACGGCGGCGACACGTTTATCGGTGCTGGTTTGCCCATTATGATGCTCTGGACCGGGCCGCTCGGCATTTTTAGCACTTGTTTCGGAGGACCCTGATTGAAACCAGGCTTATGGTGATGCATCGGTGGCAAAGGCTTTCCTAGTGGAACGTTCCCCATCGGCGGCCGGTTTTGAGGTCTGTTGCTGGGATATTTGCCAGTGGGTTTTTTCGGCCCATGGTTCGTGGGGTTCGGCATCGGTAGAGGGTATCCTCCGCCCTGTTTCTGGTGCATCATGGGCGGCCTGCGCAGTTTTATTTCTGGTGGTGTGGGCCGGCGGAAAGGTGGGCGCATGCCTGGTGGTCTGTTTGGACGCATTACTGATTGTAGCGTGAGAGGCTGCTGGCTGGGTGGGAGGACGTAGGAGTCAGGGCGCGAGGCGACCTCGTACTCATCGCCAGCCTGCTCAGGCTGTTCGCGTACGTCCTCCGTGACCTGGTACTGCTGGAACTGCGGCTGGTGCTGGTGCGGCCGCGGCTGCGAATGGTTCCTCCGCATCTGCTCCTTCATATTGCTCTCGAGCGTCTCCACCACGTCGATCACATCCTTGATCTGGCCGCTGCTGATCGGCAATTCGTACTCCGTCGCGTACACGCCGCCCGGCTTCGGCTTATCACTACTGAAATCGTTATAATGTGGTTTCGTGTTGATTATTTTCTCGAAGCGCTTGTGCTCTAAGAAGTTATTGTCCGGCCTGAGACGGCTCTGTACCTGGATGGATTCCTCTCCGCGCAAGTCGGGGGATACGACTTGCTCGGCCACGCGGCTCTCCTCGCCCGCGGCCGCGTCACACTCGTCTACCACGTTTATTTTCCAACCGAGGTGTCGGTGGGTGAAGCACTGAAACATAAGAACTGAGTTAGGACTGTGAAGGTAGAGGAGAGTAAACGATTGTCACCGATCCGTTATATACAGTTCGACCTGAGACAGTCATGCGAAACAGAGAAGGCTTGAAAGGCTGAAACAGAAAACAGAGCGAAAGTTATGTACACACAGAGAGATGAGTGAGATGGAGTGATAGTATCATGATGAGTGAGTTTTTTATGAGTATTATTATCAGTTCTATGGAAATTTTATTTTCAATATTATTCCCGTAGTGTATCCCTTTCTCATAACCACGTGGACCTATTTGTTTACCATGAGATTCAATACAGAAGAGTACCCCTTCCAAAAAAGAACATTTTTCAATCTTTGAAGACGAAAAATCCCAATCAAATTAGTACCATTACAGTCGTCATTCTATATTTTTACAATTACGAGTATAATAGCGGTAGCTCCCACTATCCAATCTATCCCATGTGTTTTTATGTAGATGCGATAGATCGAAAAATGGAAACAACCCCAATAGAATCCAGGTCACTCATGTTCATGTAGTATCTCACCACATATTTTGGACTAATCCATGACTTATTTAACACAAACATGAGTGAACTGCATACCCAATCTAACAGAATCTTTTAGCTTTTATCTACTTATTAATAGTCCCCAAGCCGAAACCACAGTCCAAATCCTCACCTGGTAGTAGACGGTGTCAGGAGTATTCTTGTCAGGGATCCAGGTGACAACTCCAGGGTTGCCCTCCTCGCAGACCAGGGTCAGTGACCGCTGGTACGCCCCGAAGCTCGGGTACTCATCAGCTTCAGGTCCGCTCTTGTCTGGGGTCCAGTTGCAGAGGCGGCCAACCCCTGTAGGGACCAGCTCCCCGGTGCGCGAGCGACGGACTCCGGCGAAGATCTTGACTCCCTGAAAAATGTGGTCACGTTATTTGTAGTTCTAAGGCTTAAGTTGATAAATCTACATCTATTTCATTAGTTTCTTAGTCCCGGAAGAGATGGAGGGACACATTTTCTTTACTCAAAATCACCACTTCACTGCGCACATTCTACTGTCGCTTTTAAAATATACTTTAAATAAGTATCACTGACTCTCTCGTCTACCTTTACCACCCTGAAGTACAAACAGAGGTTAGATGACACGATCTTAGAAAGAATAAATGTTTGCGCATCGCTTTTTCTAGATAAAAGCGATGCGCAAAGTTTACTCTTTCAATCTGCCTAAAAAAGTGCCGTCTAACTTGCCGGGGACTTAGTATAATGGAAGTCTGTTCCATACACAAAGTCTACAAACAAATTCTCCTTCTAACTATAGGAGACTCCTATGGAAAGATCGCTCTCCAGGCAGATGTTATGTCTAGGAACCGAGGTCCACGAGAAGTTGGAAGTTGTATTTACGCAACCAAATGTCAAAACTCCATTAGCGGGATGTAGAATCGTTTAGTTCGGCTATTCGACGATAGGTGGCGCTAGGGCGCACTCACCTGTTTCTCCTGATCTGACTTGTGGAAGTACCCTCCGACGGGGTCATCGGTGATGTAGAAGGGGTGGTACCGCGCGGGCTGCGCGGGGTCGTTGCCCCCCTCCACCACGAACGTGTACTTGCGACCGCGCACCACGTTCACCTCCGGGATGAGCAGCCCGTTGATGTACCAGGATATGCCCCAGCCCACGTGGCCTGGGTAAAGAAAACAGGTTTTTTTAACAAATACATACATACATACATCACGGCTGTACTCCTAAATGGGGTAGGCAGAGACTACGAATCGCTACAAAGACAAAACTATGACTATATCACGTTCTATGGCCACTTTTAGCCTAGTTTTTTAGTTTTTGAGTAGTGAGGTATAATAGTACCAGGTTGCTAGTCGGTCACCTAAAATGTACCTGTACTTATTTCATCCACGGAAGAAATGGAGAGGTGCTATTTTAAATCAACACCACACGGAATTCAATTTGTAACAACTAGGAATTTGGCCTAAAGATGAGTGAGTCTCATGGTGGTTTAATGTTCAATCAGAAACTGGAGAAACAAAAGTCTTGTTCTCAAAAGTTTGTAGACTATGAGAACTTTTTGAAAATATTTAATAACAGGAATCCACTGGGGATGTACTCATAGTTCTGTGTGCTTGGATAACGGGGCTGGCAAGTGGGTTGAAAATGTTTAATTCTAATAAGTCCTTTAGTTCGATTATTAAATAACCAAACATTGACAATATTATTATAATAATCATCAATATTCCGGCATGGGGGCTTGTGACATCGCGTCTAGGGAAAAATTGAACCACATAGTGACGCCACACGAAACTTTAACGCTGTACTATCGTAAATTTTTGTTCGTCAAATAAAATATAAAATACATGTTTAATACTTTTTGGTCACGTATCTGACGGTCTAAATAGTTTTTTTGTCGTCTATCCTACTGTCACTTACCAGTGATGGCGGGGTAGCCCTGTTTTCCACCGGTGGGCCCCATCTGCGCGTAGTAGACGCCGTCCTGGGGCTCGTAGCACTGGATGGCCGGGATGTCCCAGGGCTCCACCTTGGGGGCGGGCTTGGGCGTCGGCACTGGGTTGGGTTTGATTGGCGACGGCTGGAAGAGGAGGTAGACTTTAGATAGTCGTGGTTGGAAGAGAAGATAGACTTCAGATAGTCATGCTTGGAAGAGAAGACTAGATAGTTGTGCTTGGAAAAAAAGGTAGACTTTAGTTAGACAGTCTTTTAACAATAAATAACTCTATATCCTCTATCAATATCCGCGACAGCACTTCAGATTTGAATTGATCCCTTTAACACCTTTTTGACATCGTTCTCAACGTGATAATTTTCACCCCCACAGCTAAAATAATTCGCTGGCCACAACTGGTCGTTTCTTTCGCACTACTGCTTTGTGGAATTGTTTCTCGTTTACGGCATTTGCTGAACGAGACGGTTTTCAAACTTTCAAGAAAATCATCTTAAAAATCTGGTAGCACACTTATGGCTCCATATTTGGGACACCAATTGAACCAGTTGTCATACCATCTTGTCTTTACTGATAACTTCATCCCTCTCTGGCTCACCGCTGGTGGCTTCCCTGCTGGTCTACTAACCTTGTCTTCCACGGGTTTCTTCTGCTCCTGCCGTGATGGAGCCACAGCAGCTTCCTCACTCGGGCGGTGCTCATCCTCCCCCTCCGGCATGGGGCAGTTCCACACAGGCGGTCTGCCGAACTCGATGAATTTGTCGCCCTGGAAAATTGGATGGTTGTTGATCAGTTGCTAGTCATCTGGTGCATAGCTTAACCTAGGACCTGCAAACATACATTAAGCCTATAATGCTGAAATGGGGTAGTCGTAGCACACGTAACTTTAAACCCATTTTATTTGTTATAGACCTAAAAATATAATATGTCAAAACTGGCTTTAAAAAGTGAAATACTTAATACTTAAGTAAGTAAATATCTTGCACCAAAAAAGATCTAAAACAGCCAATCTTTGAGAGACAGATAGTCACGGCTTTGTAAATTTAACGTTTCGTGTGTTCTTCTGATCCTGTTTGGGAACGCAGGCATAATGATATTTAAAATATGAACTTCATTTGGTAGTTGTTGTATAGTTAGCTTGTAGTTGACAACATTTTACGTACATAAGTATTATGGGCCGTTCTTCAGCCGTACGATTTTTCGTGTTCTCAAGTTCAAGTGCTTGTGAAATCTAAATTTTAACAGATAACCTTTTAAAAAAATTACCTTACGTAATTCACACTTTATTCTGCTCAAAATAAGTCTAACAATAGTATATTCTTATTATTAAATGCGCGAAACAAAAATCTAAAGTCAGTGGAGTCCATATTTTCGCCTTGTCCCACCTCCAAAATTTGTTAGTTGATGACATATACTTCGAAATCTAAACGCGAAAACTATAAGTTTTTGTTGTTCACAGCAAGCCAATTACATGATAAATTGAATCCTATTGCCTAAATAATTATTTTTACGTTAGTTTATTTTTAAAGCCACTTTTAAAAAGTGTCCCGAGTTTTGCGTCTTAACCAAATTCGGCCATAAAACGCGTCGTACTGCTCAAACGCATACTCCGAGAGACATCCTCGATACGTTCCTAGAAAGAGTCTGTCACGCCGCGACGGCTAAACAGTGTGAATCTGTGATTTATTGTGTCGTAACCGAATCACGAAGGAAAGAAAACAACACGAATTTTTTGTCACAGTTAAAAGTGATTACCATATTATTTTTTTCTCGCATGTTTTGTTAATATATTTAACTCAGATTATTTTGACATATTAAACAGTGTTATAACTACTTACAAAAAAAATATTGAGTTTTTATCAATAACCGTTTCGAAGTAATTAATTAAAAACTAAATTGCTCACGTGATTACCGCGACGGTGATTACCGTAATTTGAGTGATCTCCGCGGTTTTATAGACGTGGTAATAACTATATTGGTCATTTATTGAGTTATCACTGTAAAATATATAAGTTTTAAATAATGCTTCCCTTGATTAAGAATATTACTCTGTGCAACACAAAAAAATATATACCTAATAAAAAAATAATAATTTCACGTTTCTTTTTTTTATCAATGGTTATCATTAATTAAAATTATTATACTATTACTTAAGATGTTTATAATTCAAGGCTATAAATGTATAGCATAAAAAGTCTAGTGATATCTATCAATAAACATGATTTCATGCCAATATTGTTTGCTTGGGTGATTACCGAATTATATGAAAAAAGAAAATTTAATTATCTCGATAATTATAAGGTTTAAAGTGATGCCTCTTTTTGCAAAACGTTTGAAATGTGAAGCATTATTCGATTTATTCATAAAAACACACATTAACATAAAATGAAATTATGCCTCGGAGTGTCACGCAAAACTGCTTTGGTCGTGGAATGACCCTTATGATTTATGGTTTATGGTTTAAGAGTTTATTTCTCTAAAAGAATATTACAATTCACTTAAACTAGAGAAATACGAAATTACAATATTTGTTATAAGTTTTCATACAGTTAATAGGTATATGCAACACAAATAAAATAGCAGTATCAATCTTCGCTCATTCTAAGATCAGAAATTCAAAGGATTCAATATCACTAATAGATTAATTTAATATCGGATTCAATATCACCATATTCTGTCCATTTTACACAACACTTGGCTGTGAAAATTTATAATAAGATACCACTAGCGACAAAACATTCTCCATTTAACAGTAAATTAAAGCAATTTCTGTTTTCTAAATGCTACTACAGCATAACCGATTTTTTACAATAATAATATTTATGTTCAAACCCAGATAACACAAGCTGTTTTATTAAGTAAGAAAATGATTTGATTTGTAATATTGCAGTGCCCTAACAGGGTTTATGTTTGATACAATAATTTATGTAAGATTTATGTACAACATAAGGCAATAAATGAACATGACTATGACTGTGACTATTTCAAGATTCAAAATTTCAACGGAAAAATTCGAATTTTTCTCTGGAACCCAAAGGTAAAACTAGATATCATCAGAGCAAAGACTTACCGAACCACCGATGTTATAAGGATTTCAACACAAACGGTATCAGTATTTGCGGCGATGCCTTGTGTTTACTTAAAAAATACGTAACGTTTTGACAGTATCACAACACAAAGAGACAAATTCCAAATTAGCCGAAGCATAAATTAGTTTAACATATTACTTAGAATTACTGTTTGATGTGTCATTTTAAAGTTAAAGTAAATCCCAAAACAAAACAAAACAAACAGAGCACAGTACAGCAGTTTTTACACTTAAAATTTAATTACGTTAACTAAAATATTTTTAATGTGGGTAATATGAGATTTGCGCTTATTGGTGGTCGGTTAGGAAGCGGGGTGTTAATACGTATCGAGTTGGAGTGGCTATGACGTTCATGGCGATTGTGGTCGTGATGGCAATACGTTCAGTTACACAATTTTGGCAATTTAATAAATTGTAATTAATATTTTTTATTTATGTATGTATACGTAACAACCTCAAGTTTAAAAATTTAAGCGGTTATAATCTTTTAAAAACATCCCATTCAAACCAAGATACAAAGAGGTCAACACTCTGTTCTAGCGTCCAAGTAGAACAATGCTTCATATCTAACTAACTCAGCCAGAAACAAATAAAATTAAAGGGACGATTGTCCCCCCGAGGCCGATAGCACGTGGCCGGGGGCCGTAAACTGCCTATCTCTGCTTTGTTGTTTCCTTAAAAACTTGGCAAATTCCAAGTGAACGACTTTTGTTGGGTGTGACCGCGCATACATTACCGCTTTTGCAACTTCAACTGTTTAAAAAGTTGGGAATTTTAACATTTTTTTGGTTTATTGTCATGACTGTGATGTTGGGTTTAGACTATTATTATAACCTTTTCATTAATTCCGGCTGGCATAAGAGGGGACTAAGGAAACATGCTTGCTTATCTACATGCACGGAAGAAATGGAGAGAGAAAGGACACAAATGTCGTATTGTGACTTTTGATCTTTCTGTTCAGTTAAGCTTAATTTGAAAAAGATGACAAGATGTAAGTTAGATATCCAATGGAAGTGTTTTATAGTCGTAGTAAAGTTGCGACCACACCAATGCGTGAAAAACGGTCACTGTACAGAAATCACAGCGACGCATCGTATCCGCACTGTTTTTGACGCAAGTTCCCCACGCCAATGCTTGAAAAACGGTGACAGTCTGTCACTGACAGCCACGGAATCGCAGTGACGCAACCGCGCGTTGACAGGACAGTGTTTTAAGCAGCGCGTGGAGTGCTTGCGTCAAAAACAGTGTGAATACGACGCGTCCATCCACCCTCTTAATGACCAAACAAAGCTTACAAAAACGTACTTACCTTGGTGAAGTGATGGTGGTAAGACACCTCATTCCTGGAGTTCAAAGGCCCGATGGCCCAGATGATAGGCTGACTGGCGTTGGTGAGGACCGGAAGGTCCAGCTCGTCTCCAGCCTTCAGGCTCCGCTGGTACGTTACAATGCTGTAGCCGTTCACCAGCGCCGCGTTGAGCAGACGGATGGAGTCGGTTCCCTCCTGGTGACAAGAACATTGGTTATTATGGTGACTGTGGCAAAAGGTTGTGGAATGATCGTACTAACTGTAAGAGATCCCCTCGGGGAAAAGTTCGCCTTTGTGCATAAGGCTGTTCTCTTGTTAAATTGTTTCATGTAAGTGTTTTGTGAACAATAAAGAGTCATACAAACAAACAAACGTACGAATATTGTATACATACATACAATCACGCCTATTTTCCCAAATAGTAGGCAGAGCAAACGAAACGTGAGAGTAAAACTATAATTATGACTTTCACGCTTCGCAGCCACTTCTAGCATTTTAGGTTTGAAAATAAATGGAAGAGGTAGCATAATAGTGACAGGTAGCTAGCCTGCTGCCCAAAGCATACCTAAACCTAGTTCAAAACATGTGACCCCCTTTTAACAATAACATTGAGAGGTCAACTTTAGTTGGAAAACTATTTTTTTTTTAATCTGTGCATTTTCAAAAGTAGCCTAAGTACTTGTAACATACCTACGTCCTTTCTCGATACTCGAGCAATTTTTTCACCAAAATTACATTACCGTGCCATAAAATTAGTTACTTTAAATTAAACAGTACTTGAATTGTTGAATAGGAAGTAGAATTAGTAATTTTGAAAGCACTCAACCGTTAAAATGTTGAAGTTACGGCGCGGAGTGCCGATGAATCTTTGAGATTTTAGTCTACTCTACGAAAGTTAGCTTTAGTAATTAAATTCCATACCCCTATAATTTCCGTGATACTCGTATAATATTATAATGTGATCAGAAAAGGGTTCCATTTCGTTTTTCATTAACCTTAGCCTTTTATTATCTTTTTCGAAGTGAAAGATACGGATGACTCACGAATTCAATCGAATTCAGCAATAGCGGCCGCGGCGCTTAAGCTCAATTCACACCAGAAGAGCGGCGAAGGGCGGCGAAGCGGAGCGCAGTTTCAGTGTTATGAGAATTTTAACTTTATTTTCATTACAATAAGACTTATTATCGCATGAGAAACTCCAACGAGCCGCGCTGATCCGCGGGAATTCCGGCGAATTCCATAAACAAAGCCGTGCGACTGCGCGAGAAGTCGAGGGAATGCCCGAGGATGCTCGCACAGTCGCGAGCGGCCGCTGACAATATCCCGCCCAGAGATCTTGGACTTCCCGCGCATTCCAGCGACTTCTCGAGCAGTCGCGGGAATCCTCGCGCCTTCTCTACCGAGCGGATCGCTGCGCTTCGCCGCCCTTCGCCGCTCTTCTGGTGTGAATTGAGCCTTAGATGAAGGGCTACGCACTAGCCCGAAACTTGTCGAGCTAAACTCTATTTAAGAGTAATGTGGCGCGATGCCCGAAAGTTTAAGCGAAGAAGAATTATTTTTCGTGGACTGTAGTTCAAATGAGTTAGTTCTTACGTGT
This sequence comes from Adoxophyes honmai, assembly GCA_005406045.1. Classification (NCBI taxonomy): domain Eukaryota; kingdom Metazoa; phylum Arthropoda; class Insecta; order Lepidoptera; family Tortricidae; genus Adoxophyes; species Adoxophyes honmai. Next base: position 62,424 of record BHDV01029787.1, read on the forward strand.
TTCTCACCCTTTAACTAGATTTAAAAACTGAAATGTGTGATTGCGATCGCGCTTACCTGATCTCCTGAAGAGACGGCGCACCTGGGTTCCGTCAGGGTTGTTTCCAGTGCTGGGCCCAGTGTAGATACTTCCCTTACAGCAAACGTTAGGCACAATACACAGACAGCTCGAACGCAATCTTCGTTGGTCTTAAATTTGGATGAATTAATTTGGATCCGCTCAGAATAGTTAACACCTTGGCTGAGGGCTACGACAAGTAAGATACGAAAAGCTCCCGAAAGAAATGACTGGTCTCGAGAACGAACGGTTGCCAACTGCCGAGTAACGGCACACGAAAAAACAAACTTTATTTGACAGTTGACAGCTAAGTTTTGACAGTTCAAATGTCAACTGACACGATCGAACAAGTAAGTTATTCTTATTTTTCATTATGAGTTAGTCTCACGATAGTTTTATGTTCTATTATCCCTTTTTTGTATTTTTTTCTTACTATAATGTATCTATACATTAAACCATTTAAAAAAATTAAACTTTCTAATGGTTTCCGTCACGACTTACTTAGGTAATTATATCTTGATATTTAACAGATAACTGTGACTATGAAAATAAGAATTTCTTTTCGTATCTTAAAAAAACAAGTTTTAAAACGGCGCCAACTCTAGATTTAATTTAATTTTAAGTGTACCGGCTTGAACCGTAAATCGTTTGATCTCATTGTTATAATTATAAAACGAAAACACTAGACATTTATCTTTCGTTATTAAACCCGCTCTGAAGGTTGATAATTTAATTTTATGAAGAATTTCTTGATTTAATAACTCATTCTGTAATAAAATTTAAAGTTCAAAAAGATGAGTTACGTATTAGACATTTATTTTAATTCTTTTTAGATTAAATTAAAGCTGATAAGCCAATAAAGGCGTCTGATGTATTAGAAATAAGTATTAGATTAGGTAATTTTCTGAGCTTGCTCGTAATCGATATCAATTTGATGGTGTTTCTTTTCTTATTATTTTGGAGACGATTTTGTCTACGAACTCTAAAATAGGCTAACAGAATAAGTAAACGGATCTGAATACAATTCTAGTCTAGTGCAATGGAACCTAAGTCTAGTTCTGGTCAATGCCAACATGTTGCAAACATGCTAAAAGCCGAACGTGTTAATATCTTGCTCAATTCCGTCCACGAAATCTTAGAAGCGTAAACGTTTTATTTGTTCTAAAGGTAAATCATCCCCGGCCTATAAAAGAAAGGGGAGCTATAAAAATTCGCGATCTGTTGGACGCAAACAAGGATTCAAACGCAGACGATTTTATTGGGTAAATAAAGAAACAAATATAAAATCCTTTTTAGGACAAACACAGGCAAAAAGTTTATGAAGTTTTGGCAAGACCTAAAGCCTGATTATGTAATGGATGTTCCTTGTATCCAATTTATCCCTAAGAGTCTAACTAGAGCAATGTTTTTCTATCTTTTTAATGGAGCGACCTCCTTACATATGTACATGCCTACATACTATTGAAAAATCGTTAGCCTATCGCCTAAAACACACTTAAATCTACGTCCTTAGTCGCCTCCAAAGGCCGCCGAAATGGAAAAATTCCGACACCACACTAAAATCAAAGCCTTAGTCGCATCTTACGATTTACTGTCAAAGAATATTGATAACTATGCCACTTTGTACCTTTTTACAATAAATATCACTCTTACATACCATACTAACTATCAATCAAAACGATATCAAACTCATTATGAAAAGGTTCAAAGCCGCACAGGTAGGTATCAATTTCCTTGACTGTACATGGAACAACAATGCTTACAATGTTTATTTTTGAATTATTATTATAGATTGAAAAACACTGGTCTAAAGTGTGGTAAAAGTGGAAAATTCACGATGAGTCACTTGACTTGTCAGGCAAAGGAATTAATGCCATCACTTACCACAAGACGGTCGTCAGGGCAAGAGCCTCGCACCCCAGCGCACTGGCTCTTCGCGTCCAGGTAGTAGTCCTTGGAGTAGCCCTTGAGGGTAGCCTTGTCCACCCAGGCCACCGCCACGTCACCGCCCACCATCTGCGAGTGGGAGGCGTCGCCGGATATGCCGAAGGACATGTACTCGCCGTCCTCTGGGGACAAGACACGTCAGTAAGTAAACAGCAGATGCGGATTTTTAGAGGCCCGGATAAGGATATATGGATGCGGATGCTATCTATACAAAAAACTCAAATGTTGGTTTGGAAGAGTATACTTCACGTCAGATCTTGTTACAATCACGACAAAATAATAACGAAGCGCGTCGCCGTCACCGATCCACCGATGTCCAAAACCAAATTTCTGCTTTCCTGTTGGTCGACACTCGACACGTGCCACTCCCCGGGCTCGTCACTTTCTTTCTAGTCCCGACATGCTACACATCCGCATCCGCATCAACTCCCCATCGATCTGTGCGGATGTGGATGTCCAAATCAATGCGGATGTTCCGCAAATTTATACGCATGTGGATACGAATATTTTGCAAGATCCCTTGTCGGAAGCCTATGGTTGAGCCCAGCGCAAGAACCGTCAAGGCTGCCGGTGCTACCACTCACCCAGCTTGGCCACCAGCTGCAGCACGATGCTGTCGCCGGCCACGGCCCAGCGCACCTCGAAGGCCAGTGCCAGGACCGTCAAGGCTGCCAGTGCTGCCACTCTACCACTCACCCAGCTTGGCCACCAGCTGCAGCACGATGCTGTCGCCGGCCACGGCCCAGCGCACCTCGAAGGCCAGGTCGTCGTACAGCACCTCGCAGTTCAGCTTAGACTAGGGAAGAAGACGATATTTTTTAATTCACTAGGAAGGCATAAAAAGCAAAAGCTTTAGACGATCATTGCCCATAGACAAATGCACGTAAAAGCCAGTTACGGAGCACAGCGAAACTCGAGCGTTGACCCGCTACTATCTATCTCTGTCGCACGCGTGCAGTAATGTTGCCCTCACGCTTACACGTGACCACGTGCGTCGCACGAATATCGCTTTGCTCCGTGACCGATCTTTAGACAATAATTGTTTTAAGTTTAGGGAAAAACTGCGAGTTATCCGTTTGATAAGAACATGAAATATCAAAAACTACAACAAGATGGTTAAGTAAGAAGGCGGACTTGTCGCTAAAGGGATCTCTTACAATCTTTGAGAGGCAGAGAGGAAAACTAATCTGACGGTAGTTTTATGCTGAGGAAAATTATGAGTTTAAACATGTTTTATTTGCCAAATTCTACAAACTTATTTTATTTGATGTAAGTTGCCTTTATGTTGTTATTGCTAATTTTAAATGTCAATACTAAACGATCAATTTGGTTTCTCTAAATTTTCTTTGCCTGAACTTTTTGTAAATCCAACCACTAATAGTTACCTTAATCCTAACCTCCATTCGAAATTTCAATTTCATTTGAAATGAGATCAAAAGATCAATATCAAGGTCAAATCAAATTGATCGGTTGACCACAGGGCTGTCCCCTACCACCGTCCCCCGTGGCACTAACAGCGTGTCCTGGGATCCGGGTGGTATAATTTTCTAGTAGATTTGCGAGGATCCGATGACGCGGCGAAATGTAATCGAGTGTGGACCCTTTGGCGGCGGTGCGAGGCATAAGCGGAAGCGGGGAAGGTACTTGTAGCTATTTTTAAAGGTTGGAGGAAGCTAACCAGTTTGGAAGGTTGTCCTAGAGGGCGCCACTTTCTTTGTATGTTTACTTTGGACGTTTTAAATATTTTTAAGCAATTACTGCACAGCCGATTGGTAGACAAGTTAATCAACAATCACCACTCACACACGTGATTCGTCAGTGCGAAATCATGCAGCGACAGAAGGGCGTTGGCTATAGTTGCCAATAAAGTCTGTCGTCTAGTTTTCAACCAATCGAGAGTAAAAAATGTACCAAATAACGTAGCAAAGTTGTCGAAAGCACAAATCTAGTTGAAGATAACTTGAACTCCTGGCGTGTTTTGTTAATATTTTGATAAATGTAGACAATTTCAAGTGAGTTTAATTGAAAGTTAGAAAAATCACTATTGGGGTTAGGTAAAGTCTACAAAATGAATGTGCAAATTTAGTCTTAGTTTAAGTCGGTCTGTAAGCACCAGTAAATACTTAGAGAAGAGAATTTGAACTAAATTTTCGATTGGCTAAATCGGCTTTTAATATTGCACTGCATCGTGATGTAACATTTAACAGTAGTTCCTACAGTTAAGATTAAAGTTAAGCTAGGTTGAGTGAGTTATCACTATTACACCTCTTTCACTTAACTTTAGACAAAATTATTCTTAATGTGGTTTTGTCTATGCAACATGTCTCGTGTCTTGCGTACTCCGTTTGAGAATGCAGACGTGGTGTTGATGTATGTTACAGTTATTGTCTCTGTTTCAGTAAACAGTGATTAACGTTATTATCTACGACAGCCTTACTCAAAGTGTGTTCCACGGAACCCCAGGGTTCCGCAAGAATTTAAAAGAAAAAACAAAACACCGGTCTCTAGTAAAACGTTTTGACGCGGTGTATACACGGACGGACGGACAAATAAAGAATGCACTTTTAAAAGCTTTTGTTTTTGTAGGGTTTGTCAAGTATTTCGCTTTCCGATAGGGTTTCGTTACCGAAAACTGGTAACTGATTGGCTAACAGGCAGAGATCCCCTTGGGGATAAATAAATTCATCTCTGTCCATTGTTTTATGTGCAATAAAGATTCACTAGCTGTACGACCGAGCTTTACTCGGATTATTCAGTAAGTAAGAAATTATATCCCGGTTTTTTTTCTCTGAAAATCACGTTTTCCCGGGAAAACCACTTACCTATGTAGATGAACTTAAAACTCTAATCCTTGTCTATATAAAAATTTTCATGAAAATCGTTAGAGCCGTTTCCAAAATAGCTGGTATATAGAATAGCTCGTTTAAAGGTATAGGATAGGATAGGATAAATAGATATTACGAAATTATTTTATTATCGAATGACTATATAGTTTTCCTAAAAATAATTATCTGTTGTAGTTATTCGGCATCGGGACAGTTGAAAAAAAAGCAAAAAATTTAAAAAAAAGAAAAACTTATGTCACATCCCAGGATCGAGCCCAGAATCTTCTGCACAGAGAGCGCATAATTTGAAACAAAAAAAAACCGACTTCAAATTAGCAATATTTTAAAAGTATTCTGTTTACTGAATGTAAATTCTTGACTTCATCAACAAATTACCGAAAACGCCGTACATGTCCATATAAAATTTGAAGAGTTCCCTCGATTTGTCCAAGATTCCATTATCAGATCCTGGTTTCGTGCCAATGGGACCGATTTCGATTTATACCCTATCGATTAAAAAAAAAATTTTGAAAATCGGTTCACGGGTCTCCGAGATATCGAGTAACATACAAATTAAAAAATTAAAAAATTAGGTCGAATTGAAAACCTCCTCCTTTTTTTGAAGTCGGTTAAAAATATCTGTTGTAGTTATTCGGCATCGGGACAGTTGAAAAAAAAGCAAAAAATTTAAAGAAAAAGAAAAACTTATGTCACTTCCCAGGATCGAACCTAGAAGCTCCTGCACAGAGAGCGCACGTTCATACCCCTGTTCCATTGGAACTCCTGAGCTCTTTAGCGAAATATCTGTATACATTCAGTAAGAAATTCATATCCCGGTTTTTATTTTTTTTCTCGGAAAATTGCGTTTTCCCGGGAAAACCACTTATGTAGATAAACTTAAAACTCTAATCCTCGTCTATATAAAATTTTTCATGAAAATCGTTAGAGCCGTTTCCGAGATAGCTGGTATATATTTATAAATATATATACAAGAATTGCTCGTTTAAAGGTATAGGATACAAGAATTGCTCGTTTAAAGGTATAGGATACAATACAATACGAGACTGTTTGAGACCCGCTGGTCTACAACAATCACTACCTGAAGTTACGTTAGAGGAAACCCAACTTCACACGCATTCACTAGACTCTAAAACATCAGAGTAAAACTTACACAAATGTCAAAACTGACAATTGCACAGCGTGCGAGTGGATGATGTTGCGACAGCGGCAAAGGTCAATAAGATGAACAGCGGTCAGTGACCAGTCTCCAGCCGTGGGTCTTATGCAGTTGCAATAAGGATGATTATCGCGTGTCCTTTCTAAAAATGTGGGTCAAGGCCATTGCACAGCCGTTTACGCGGATTATTGGACATATTTAGATGTGCTCATTAGCTTTTAGATAGTATACTGTTTTGGCACGAACTCGTAAACAGCGATTTCAATTTAATGGCGATATTTATCATCATCTGATTTAAAGACATTTTGCTTAAGTCTCTCTCAAGGATTTACATCACGATAATGTTTTGCTCCATTTGATATTTCTTGGGATATGTAGTATTTATGTTATAGACTTGCACTGTTCTAGAACTTTCTATTGTATTAGTATCACTACCTCTCCTTCAGTCGAAATATTACATTGACATTTGTCATGTATTCTCCAAACTTTACAGATACATCTCTCTTAAACGTAGTGCTATCTTTTTTAGCGATTCCCGCTTTCGCTCCTGCCTTTTCCCGTAACTAAAGTTCGGCAATATGGCAGCATGCGGGGGTGTAAAATGAGGCCAGCGGCCAGTATAGTGGCGCCATCTCTGTATATACCCGGTAATTAATTTGTGATCCTCTTGAACTGCTCATAATTTGAAAGCTTAGTACATAGACTTGATCATTGCACCATGGACTTCGGACTGTCTTAAGTGCAAAATTTAACGACATTATTTTGTAATTTTGCTTGAGCTCTAGCGCGAATACTTTCTATTATTCAATCTCTTTTATTTTGCCTTACTGAGCAAGGTGTCCAAAAATTGATTTATTTGAAACTTCATCATAGAAATACGTCTTTAAGTTTTCACAGTATTACGCTAAATATGATTACGAAACAAACGCAAGCATCAAAATAATCTACTGCATTACATTGGGATGACGAACAAATTGCATCCATTATTGGCGGGCAAAAGTAACCGCTATCAGTTCGTATTAAAGTGTAAAATTAAACAAGATGAAATATAACTATAAACTTGGGTTTTGTAATGTGTTATTGCAATTTTGTTGTCATTAGGTCGTGAGTTCACAGGGAATTAAATAAAACACACTATTAGCTTGGCAAGGTATATTACCGTATCGTTAATTTAAATATACAATACTTATTACTAGTTATAATCTACGTTGGTCAATAAACTTAGTATTAAGATTATATACAGTTAGGTTTTGCAAAGTATTTTCACAGTAAATGAGTCCATAATGAATAAAAATAACGTAAACCTATTATTTTATTCACGTGAGGCAATATAATACAATGTACTTCTGTTTATAAGTACATAGTTGCACGGAATGATGCGAGGGTAATTTAGAAGATACACATACCTTTTAGCATTAAAGTATAGATGTGTCAAGTATTTTTTTTTACTGTAATACTCAGAGTTGTGTCTAGTCTGTTCTAAGATGCACTTTAAACTTAGTCAAGGTGAAAAAGTGAAATTACACATTAGGTTTCATCAATTACAACATGTTATCTCTATCACAGTTTATAACTTTCTACATATGAAAAAAAAATAACTTTGAGTATTAAATCAGATGAGTATTATACTTAGGATTTTGATTGAAATAAAAAAATATCTCAATAACCCGTGAGCAAACAAAGAGATTTCGAAATAAATTGTTCATCGCTCTAAGTACCAAAACTACGATCAATCTACTAAACCGTATTAAATTAAATGTAAACATTACAAATGGAAAATTAATTAATATTTAATATGTACTGCTGTTATCATTATCACGCATGCTACATGCTGTATTATGTTCACAGACGTTTTATCACAAATCAAGTGATATTTTCAGCAACCTATATTATAACAACCGACTAAGTTCTATCACTAGACAATCTTGTACAGTTTAAAAAAAAACACCGGGAATGTACCTATTGAGCGATTATATCAATCAGTAAAAACAATATTACAATAGACGCTATTTTCAGGAATTCAGTTTTAATAATATACAACTTAGTATAGCTTTTTTTTATGATGTCGTACTTTGTAACCTTTCTGTTTGTTGTATTTACAAGATGATGTTAAATTTATCGATAAAACACTATTTTTTTTCATAATAAGCACCTTTTGCACAGAGGTGTGCAAACTCAATACGCTCTGACACCTTCACAATAAACTCCACTCATATTTACAAGCACCTTATTCAACAATATACTTATCTCGTAGCTGTAATTACTCACGTCTCGAGCAAGTGTCCAATTAGTTTAATGCATTAATTGTTCAGTTGCGATAAATTCACAGTTATCTGCACTCCCCCTGTTTGTTGCAGCTAGGCGAACAGCCAACTCACTTTAAATCCTGTTGCTATAAATTCAGCTGAAAAATTCTAGCACTGCATACAATATTCTGATCAAAAGACATGCCAAAAATACCATCTGATCAAATTGCGACACTATACAAGTTATCTACAGTTTATTAAAGTTTTTTCTGTAAAAAATGAATTGGCTGTTCACGCATGCTGCGACTGTCTTAATTTAACTTAGATAATTATTACTGGCTCAATTTCCACGCTCGGTGCAACACGACGTCTAATAGCCCGGCTGGCCGTCACTCGGCGTTTTTGGCATAATTGGCTACAATTACACCCACGCCGTTTCGCCAAAATGCAGATAATTAATCTCTAATAGACGCTCATTGCATCAACGTATTCTTAAAGTTAAAAAAAGATGAGTGCCAAATTTAAAACGGTTACGACACCTATCAGACGAAATTAGAAGGTGCAGATTTGGAACAAATCGCCGCAAACTTAAGATTAAGTTAGGTTGACGAAGTGAGAGGCAATTTCACACATTTAGACGCGGGTGTCAAGTGTGTGTAATTGAAAGGATGCACCGGAGGCCGCGCTGGCGCAACGAGGGCGCGCCGCTCACGCTCCCAGCTTCCATTTGACAAATCATGCACACGATTCTGACCCAAATTCCTAAATACGCCGTTTTTGCGGATGATTCTGTGATTAATTAGCCAATCGTGCATCGTTAAGCGGTGACGTGACGAAACCAATTGCGGTTAAGATGCAGAGATTATGCAAAGTTTAATTTATAACACGAGTCCGGCTGATGTTAGCCTTCCGGGGGATGGTGAAAAGTTTCGCGGATGTTTGCGTTTCGGTTGACACCGCTCACTGCCGCGGCTTTCCATCTAGGTCAAGGTCAATGCTCCTCTGGATGGGGTCCACGATAGTCTTCCCTTGGAACCTTTGCGCGTTCAGCTCCTGATATCTCCGAGCCAATTCCTCATCAGGCTGGTACTGGCCGGACCTCCTCTGGGCCTGTCTATCGGTGAACGTTCCACTCTCTCCCTGGTAAGGGACAAGTTGGAACCGCTCCGGATCTCGCTGCCTTGCCTGGTCGTACAACTGCTGTTCGTACAGCCTTTGCTGGTACACTCGTTGATCCAATAGCCTCTGGTTCTGCTGTTGGTATAGCTGCTGTTTCAGCAGCTCCAATTGCTGCTGGTTTCTTCGCTGCTGTTCTTGGAGCTGCTCGTAATCGTACTCCGGTTTGTTGGGGGTTGGGATGAGTTGTTGTTGTGGTGATTGGTAGTCGTCTGCTCTTCGGTGGAGGTGTGCGGCGTGGTCAGCCGGCTGGTCCAGCAGGGCAGCTAACGGCCCAGCGCCGAGTCTGGCTGGCCTGTAGGTGGTGGCGTCGACCCTCGCGATGGGTCTTCTTGCGGGAGAGCGAGGTGACGCAGGAGTGGAAGCCACGAGCGCTTTGTTGCGGCTCTGCAACAAAACCTGTGCTCAGGGACGAGGAAGGAGTAGGTCAGGTTTGAATCAGAAGGAGATCAACTTACCAGTGGTTGTAGGATAATGAGGTGTTGATGATGGAATAACCGAGTGATCAACGAACGAGACAAGCTAACTATTTGTCTAAATTTGGAACAACGTTATCAGTTACCATTTTGTTTATGTAATCTACGATTCGATCGATAATTAAACAATCAACCGATTGCAGCTCGACGGCTCTGCCGCGTCACACGTCATTGTGAACAACCCTTAACTTGGTCGTGCCGCGGGCGTCCTCGCCGCGAGTGACGGGCAGCGGCCCTCCGTTTGTTTTGATAGGCATCGCTTGATAACGAGTGCGTACCTACTATAGTGTAGTGTTAGCTTTTGGTCACGACTTCGTACGCGAGGATTTCTTTTTTTTTTTTTCTTTTGTCTTTCTGCGGAAGGGTCGCTCTAAACGAACGAACAGTGGAAGCTGCATTGGCTAATGAGCTAGAAATGGTCTATTATGATTTGAGTACTATTTTAAAGCTGTTTGTCTTCCTTCAAGTGAATCATAATATTAAAGGAGATAAATGTATAATGAGATTGATGAGTGTGGGTGAAAAGAAAGAAGTATGTTCAGGATCGTAGCAAGTGTAGTATAGGTAAGTTAAAAACTCCTTATTGTACAAAAATAAAAAGAGTTTTGATAAGTTTATAATAAACGTACAAAGTACAAAGGCAGACTTATCCCGAGAGGGATGTCTGGCAGCCAACTTTTTCACTTATTTAGAAATGACTTCACCCGTATAGAGAGAGAGGCGTACCTATTGCTAAGTATGTATACAAATATCTACTAGATTTTGATGTAACAAAGTTGTTTATAAACGCCTCTTTAAATTTAAAGCGAGCCAAAGGTCGATTGAGATGCACTCGACGCAAACACATCACCTCATCAATTATCAAAATATTTGCCGAGTGCGCAAGAGGCCATTGACCGCGTTGCCCAAGGCATTCGCAATCTCTCGCAAACATGACCACATTAAATTCTATCTAAATGTGAACACAGTTGAGTTTTTATTAGGGTTCCGTACCCAAAGGGTAAAAAAGGGACCCTATTACTAATTGCGCTGTCTGTCGGTCCGTCTGTCACCAGGCTGTGCCTCTAGAACCGTAAGAGCTCAAATGTTCACAGATGATGTATTTCTGATTCCGCTATAACAACAAGTACCTACTAAAATCAAAATAATTCTAATTAAGGGGGCTCCCATACAAAAAACGTGATTTTTTGGCCGTTTTTAGTGTACCATTCTGCGAGCTGATCTCAAGAACTATAGCTAGGCAGTTCAAATTTTCATAGATTATGTGTTTGTATTGTCACTACAACAACAAATACTAATAATAATTAAGGGGGGCTCCCATGCAACATACATGTTTTTGTCGTTTTTCGTTAATACGTCATAAACCGCGATTTATTCAATTACCTAGTCCTACTGAACTCATTGCGTGTCCGACTCGCACTTGGCCGGTTTTTGAATGGATGTGCATGCATTCTCAAATTGCGGTTACAAAATTGATCGGAGGCTGAACTTGGGTAAGCAGATGTGCTAAACAGCGGCCCGCTGCGCTGTCGCAAGGGACGGGTCGCACGCGAGGTCGTTGCGATTTTGATTTTAAAGTGCTATGTGCGGTCACGTTTGTGTTCGTTAACACTGACCCATAGTAAATAAATTTTAAATTCAGTTGCTTTAAAAGTGTTTGTACGCAAAGTTGAAATTTTCGCGAATGCTTTTTGTCATTTTTTTATTTAAAAAGTTTTAAATTTTATCGAAACATTTGGTAAAGATCATCAACGGAAAGTTTTTGGCAAAGTCCTTTTAGATTCTAGTTTGTTATAAATATGGATCGTTGCCTGAAATAAATCGTAAACGTATTTTTATAGCTTTGAACCAAGAACGTGTGTGTGATAGATTTCATTCGCTTTTTATGATTGTCACAAATCCGTATATAAATGTGAAAGTGTGTTTGTTTGTTTGTTTGTCTGTTTGTTTGTTTGTTTGTTTGTCCGTCTTTCACGGCTAAACGGAGCGATGGATTGACGTGATTTTTTAGGTAGAGATAGTTTAGGGCACGGAGAGTGACATAGGCTACTTTTTATCCCGGAAAAAATTGATGTTCCCGAGGGAAAACAAAAATATACTTAGTTTGCTTGATAGATCGATATCGATCGATGATAGATCGATATCAATCGATAACCGATCGATAGATGATAGATCGATGGCGCCGTGTGTCGTTTGAAACGAGAAGTTTTCTTACAGTTGTGCTTTATACCGCAATATAACCGAGTTCCACGCGGGCGGAGCCGCGGGCGGAAAGCTAGTTATAAATAAATGTATAATTAAACACAAGAAACGCTACAAAAGCACAATAACCGTGGCTATTTCATATTTGAAACCACTTCCAGCGTATTCTTTAGGTTTTAAGTTAAAAACTACTATAGTGACAGGTATCTGGTCCATCTCCGAAAACTGCCTAATCCTACATTCTTCCCACGGTAACCAAATTCACTTTAAATAATATGTAAAGCGTATTAAAATACTTTTCAAGAGTAAATTCATTCCGAGAGTTGTGGAAGTTAAGAGGAGAGGCCTTTGCCCAGCAGTGGGATACATCAACAGGCTAACAAAAAAAACTGATTAAATAGGCCTTAATTTATTGAATTACATTAAATTTTGTTCTAAAATACAAAATGAACACAAACATACTTTAACTTCTAGTCGAGCGAGCAAGCACGCGAGAAAGGCATTAACCTCCTTACCCATAAGTGTTACAATAGCGTAACAGCCGTAATCACTACGGTAACTTTTATGGGAAACTGTTTGCAAGATTTACATGCAATTGGAGTTTTTAATCGTCTTTAGGGTTCCGTTAGGAGGTCGTAAGGTTAACCAGTGAAGGGGTAAGAGAACTGAACTTTTTCGTTCGATTAAACAAAAGGAAATCGTTAAATATACCATGGCAATCAAGCTTGCGTACCATCGCGAACAGGGATTGTCGAGCCACTTAACTATGTTTGTAACTAGGTCCTGTAATACTAATTCAATGGCTAACATCTAATGGTCACATCGGTCATTGATTACACGTCTTAATTGCGAACAGTGGCAAGTGGCTCAACAATCCTGGTTCGCGACTGTATGTGCGTTGTAGAGATTCAAGGGATTCTTATGTGGACATACCTGAGGAGACACTCCCAGCATCTTCAGGCTGGGCGGGATGTTGGAGAGCTGTTCCCTCGGGAGGGTCACGTGCCCAAAGTCAACGGTGAACGCCTCGCACCACACGCCGAAGTGGCCGATGTCGAAGACAGTCAGCTCCTGGAAATTGGAGCAAATGTTAAATTGTTTTACCTTGATCCTCGTATGGTGCTGGTTTACAATAATTGACGTTAGCGGCGACTTATCGGCGTTATTTCTTGTTGTCAAATGAAAGAAAAAGCACATGGTATAATATTTTTTGGTTATCTATCTGACGGACTCTCTTTTAGTTTAATTTTCTGTGGTGTTTTCAGTGTAGTACTTTAGTTTTATTTTAAATGTAAATATTATTGTATTGTAATGTTTAATGTTACTTGCCCTATTTTTTTTGTTATCTGTTTTATAATAAACCTGGTCTTGATGGACTCTTATTATTTATGAACTAAAATTACGATAATGAGTTTAACGCTTAAAAGTTTCGTAGAACGTCTCTATATAGTACAATTTGTACCTACGCATGACGTCACGAGCCCCCCCCCCTGCGGAATTTTGATGATCTATCACTATAGTAGAGATTCTTTAACTTTGTTGATGTTCAGTTATTTGATAAAACAAAAAAAACACATGCGTCATATTTTTCATAAACTAACTAGATACCGAACTAAACAGAATCACACATTTTTATCCCAGTCGACATGCCTATTACCGCTGTGTTGGTGATGACATTGCTGATGATACTTACTCCTGGCAGGGTCAGCACGATGGTCTTCCTCTCGTACTTGCGCAGGGGTGCTTCTTTGCCGTTCTCATCGGGGATGCGCACCCCCGCCGGGGAGGGCTTCGCCCCTCGCCCTACCCAGAACTTGGCGTCTGCAACAGAGGGTCAAGTTAGACGCCATATCACTCAGAAATACGACACTTTCGAATTTAATTTGTGAAGCTTGAAACGTACAGTCAAAGAATTTGATAACTGTGCCACTTTGTACCTTTTCACAAGAAATGTCACTGTGACATACCATACTATCTACTAATAAAAGAAATATGAAACTCACTATGAAAAGGTTCAAAGTGGCACAGGTATCAATTTCCTTGACTGAACAGACAGCGAAAGCGGGGTGGCAGTAAATCGTTATAATTTTAGAGCTAAATGAGAAATACTAAAAAACTAAACTAAACTGACTGTCAAGAAATGTGCAGAGACTTGGAAATTCCACAAATGTAGCCTTTGTTCAAGCGCAATGTAGCATCATAAAAAAAAACAATGATGGCTGCGTCTTACAATTTTGACATTATTCGGAAGACATTAAAAATACACCCGAGTTACGAATATATTTATACATTTGTCTCTCCCTTATTGAAACATCAGTATCTAAAGATATAAGCACACACATAAGTAAAATGCCGTTTCAAATAAATAACAAAAAAGAAAAACGGAGGCATCGCAAATCCGAAGGTGGGCGCCATTTTTCTCAAAAGCCCGCCATCCTGTGCTATTTTACTACGCAAATAGTCGTAAAAACTTTCATAAAGCGCCGTCTGTATTTATCTCTGGCATATGAGCAGTGAAGGGCTGCTGAGAGACGCAGCCTCCAGATAGGAGAAGGCAACCTTTCTTTGAACAAAAATCTAGAAAATAAGCTCGACATGTTTCGGGTCAAACCGTGATCATCTGGACGCGCCACGGCAGCGGATAGACGCGCACTGCGTGCAGCCGCTCTTTCTGTGCGACTACTTGACACAACTGACAGCGATCGGTTTAAAAAACGTGAGTAAATCCGTAATTTCACTATGAGTGAGTCTTACGGTAGTTTTATGTTTAAAAAATCTAGGAATCTTAAAAGAACTTAATTGGACTAGCTTTGTAGAAATATTTTTGACCTCATGACAACCGACGTCAAATTACGTGTAGTTTAAATCTGACCTTTAATGGACGTCAGAAGGACAAACAAACCAACCTAACCAACAAAAAGAATTATTAAGACGAGCTTTTTCTGCCGATTTATTGCCAAATAATCATTGTCATGTATCCTAGATTGTGTGCACTAAGTTTAAAGTCAAGCAGACCAACCATTGAAGAGTTCTCTCCATCGGAGACGGCCCCGGCTGGGCCACCAAAAGATTACTACCAGATCATTGAATTGCCATCCAACTTAATTGTACAAACTGCCGGCTCAGTGGGAAACCGGTAAGTGAATAAATAAATAAAGATTACAGACAGCGGGCTAGGTGAAAGTAAATAAAAACCTGAAATAAGATCAATTAAAAAATGTAAATAAGAAAATTTGTAAATAACGAGTATATGAATATTAATGCAATAAATAAGTAAATATTTTTCCGGTGTTATGTCGGGTGTAACGTGTAGAGTCGGGTTAGAAAAAAACTGTCATTTTCTTCCATGCATGTCGCAAATGACGACTAAGCTGATAAGTTGAGGTGTGTTTTAAGCGACAGGCTAGCAACCTGTCACTATTATAATGAAAAATTATTTAACTCGATTGAAGGCGTAATTTGCCCGTAATTTTCAGTATGAGTATTACCGCAGTTTCATGCTTTAGATGATTAATACCATTGCATTTATTTTTCCAAATTGACGCTATCGGTTATCCGAGCACTTCACACCTTTATCACAAAGCGAGTGTAATGCGAACGAGACAAAAGACGACCAAACAGCTCCAACCATGAGCACTTCCGTGATAATAGCCGTAGTCAACAGACTTATATCGTAATAGATGACTCAAGTGTATGTACCATCGCGAACAGGGATTGTTGAGCCACTTACCTGTTTGTAACTTGGTCGTGTAATACTAATCCAACAGCTGACATCTAGTCGGTCACATCGGTCATTGATTACACGTCTAAATTGCGAAAAGTGGCAAGTGGCTCAACAATCCCGGTTCGTGACTATACTTCGCGTGCCAAAAGGAAGACCAATGCCCTTCCTTTGACGCGATTCCATTTAGTTTTGTACCAATTAGATTAGGTTTAACTGCCTAGAGACAGAGCAACTTTAATAAGGCAGCTTCACCTTTGAATCGGTTTGACTCGGACTGTCGATTCCCATCACTAAAGCTGACATTACAGTAGGTAGAGAAAAAGTGGCACGCTTGGTTTCCATACAGCAGGAACTCGCGGTATCTATTTCAATGTAAGTCTGTGCCGTAGTCGCCAACGATGCGACTTGTTGCTGTAAGCTTTGTGTCGTCGCACGATAAGCTGCATGTCGTCGAGCTATCGCGGTCGGGGAACGGTAACTGCTCAATACCGGGGTAGGGTTTAATCTAAAATTGATATGACATTGGTGCCTGAGAGTGGGGGAGTAATTCACCTGAAGGGCGGAGGTGATTTAAAAATCCGCATACATACATCAAGCCCGTATTCTCGAGTGGAGTAGGCAGAGCACACGAAACAGATGAAACAATGACTTTTACGTTTCATAGCGACTTATAGGATATTTTTGAGTTTTGAGTTGGAGGTGGTATCTTAAGCCGTTTGGTATTGGGTTCAGAATAATACCTCTCCATTTCTTCTGGAGATGTCGTATCAGGCAAATAAGGATAATTAAGTAATTATTTTTAGTTTATGCTCGAGGCGACAGACTAGCATCCTGTCACTAATGTACCCATTAACTTAGACCATAGAAATAAGCTAAAAATGGCTGTGAAACGTGGAATAGTCATGGTTTTAACTATGCAACGTTTCTTATGCTGGAGTGATGTCTGTATGCATGCATGTGTATGTGTTTTAAGTGACAGGCTAGCAACTTGCGACTACTCAGTCAGCCCTAAATTTACGCAAAAACTTATGACTGTTTATGACGAAGACCTTTTCTCTCAAGAACGCGTAGAGATTTATTGGAATTGATACCAAATAGTAAAATCAGCGGTCAAAGTAAAAGCGGTCCCTTGAAGCTGTGAAAAACAAACCTCTAAGGCTTCAATTATCGGATCGCAACAGTGTAAAGACACTGACTCGGTGACGGCAGTCGGCGGACAGTCTAGTGCATAGCGTCTAGTGTGTTCAATTCGATGGTGCAGTCGGTAACGAATTCGTTTGCGAGTAATCGCGGAATTGTATGGAGACGTGTCGACCGTGGCAGTTGTGCAAACGTTCCCCCGGCGGCGCTGTCTCGGTTTCCATACAATTTTGCGATAACTCGCAAACGAATTCGTTAACGATTGCACCGTCGATTTGAACACACTAGACGCTCAGAGGTGGCCAACCTCGGACTGGTGTCAATCGCGACTATTAGTCTAGTCCAGTGTTTTTCAAACTTTTTCATGATGCGACCCCCTTGGAAGATAAAAACATTTGCGACCCCCTTACTTTTCGTTACTTCGATTTGGGATTACAAAATGTACAGTTGCAATTTTTTTATACTTTTTTTACCCAACATCGAAACCCCTCCCGACCCTCTCGCAGTAGTTTCACGACCCCCCAGGGGGTCGCGACCCACAGTTTGAAAAACACTGGTCTAGTCGATCGTAGCATGGTAAAAAACATGTTCAATAAATTTAAGAGAGTCAGAATATTTCTACTAAAAAAGAAGTAAATATCGTTCTTGTTTGACAAAATAAACATTACTACAATAATTGTTTACTAAACTACGCTGCACATACGTTGATTTGCACGATTTAGGCGGCCAAAAGTCGATTTTCAAAAAATGCTCCGATTCAATTACTACCCACTATTTTTTATAGATAATAGACCTAAGTACATCATACATCCCATCCCTATGCACTCTGACGCGTTTAAATACTTTAGCGAGTAGTCGGAACTTGGTTGTCGCTCTAAGCGTACGTATCAGTTATCGGTGTTCGTATTTTTGATTAAACTTCAAAGTACAATATTTTTTGTTTTGACTGTGTTATTGACGCGTTTGTGATGGAT
>BHDV01029787.1:96302-118826 GCA_005406045.1 Adoxophyes honmai
GGCCGCCGCCGCCGCGCTCGTCACGCAGCCGCGTCGCACCCGCCGCGTTTGGCGATCCACTGGTGCCCACGTAGAAATAGGCCGCTGTAACAAAAAAAAGTGTGTTAAAACATCGATTTAAGTTGCGACCACAATAATGCTTACAAAACGGTGGCGGTGACGCATCGTATGCGTATCGTTTTTGACGCACGCCGCTCAAACCGCTGCTTAAAAAACGGTCACGATACGGAATCACAGTGACGAGTCGTATGTGCACGGTTTTTGATGCATACTCCACACCGCAACTTAAAAAACTGTTATCGGTTCAAATCTTTCGTATGGGAAACGTCACGATGCGGCTGCGTATTTTTAGTAGCAGTGTGTGTAGTATGCGTCAAAAACGGTGCAAATACAACGCGTCACAAGTAAATTAAATTACGATTGTGACTAATCAATTCATCAAACTTATACTTTGGACGTTCAACGAAGTTTAATTCAACCAACTTAAGCAAAATTTGGCTATTGATAATAATATTAAAACTAATCAGTTAGGACCGCCAGTAAATGAGAAACTAATTTGAAACTGAATGTCAATGTGATTTTAGCACTCCAATTAAATTAATAGTTCTTGAGTGAAATGCTAATTCCTTCTGATATTTTATAAGCCCATTTGAAACCATTTACGGTGTCTTTTAATTAAATTGAAAGTTCTAGACTCGTAACTATTAAATTCAGCTCACTTTTTTCGGAGACCCTAAAACTGTATATGTATAGAGTTAATACCTATGTCCCTCGATCACGTCATCACGCGTGAAAGGCTGGACCGATTTAGATATTTTTTGTTGTTTTTACTCTAAAGAGGTGGTTTTTATGACAGAATTCAAAATAATTTAAGGTCTATTTTAATTTTGTTGAAATAATTTTCAATTGCAGGCTACTACATAACAGACGTGTGTACGAGAATTTATCGATCGATAAAACTGCACAA
This sequence comes from Adoxophyes honmai, assembly GCA_005406045.1. Taxonomy (NCBI): domain Eukaryota; kingdom Metazoa; phylum Arthropoda; class Insecta; order Lepidoptera; family Tortricidae; genus Adoxophyes; species Adoxophyes honmai. The sequence goes on from BHDV01029787.1 coordinate 97,270, forward strand.
ATCGGATTAATTGCTACGTTGTGTGATTATGTGTGTGTAGCCCACATATATATTAATGTAATTTTATGGCGTTTGACATAGCGTTGACAGAATGCGTGTAGAAAATGTTGTTTTTTTATTAATTATACCAATTCAAATTCAAAGTTTTTTCAAGACAAGTACAACGTCTACCGGATCAGTTAAGAGGGCGCAAACATTTTTTACGAACGTAATATAAGATCAGGTGGGGGAAGAGAAACTCAGGGGCAGGGCAGGGGTAAGAGGCACCACAGACCATAACTCGTCGAGTTATGAGTGAGTATGGTCTGTAGTGCCCTCCTACCCCTGCGTTTCTCTTCCCCCACCTGACCTTAGTGGTTTTGGACCAAAGTTTAAAAAATCGTGAAAAATAAATTAACTCATATTTAGCCATGAAAAAAATATGGTTAGACTAAACATATTCTGTAAATTTACAATAAAATTGTTTCATTTGTAATTACATTAAAATCAATGAGAAAAAAAATAAAGTAATGGTTCAATTTTGAAATTATGTAAAATGATATTTGAATAATAAAAACCAATAATTTGATTCATGTAACACCGTCATTCCTCAGTAGACTATATTGTCTATCAGATAATAACAAGTTTATATCGTTTATAGTAAATTTTAATGGAAAATTTTCAAGTGAAAGACAGCTCTGACGCGTATTTTTGTGAAAACCTTTCAACAAATTGGCTAAGTAAAAGAAATCTGTGTTGCTAATAAAATAATATTTACCGTTAATCCCAAGAAAAAGAGTTTATTTATATGTTACAGTAGTTTTTCTTTAAAAACTTAAGGATTTATAGCTTTGTAAAGCATTTGAAAAACATCAAAATCGCCAAATTTTGTTTGCACCCTCTTAAGACACAATAAAATATAAGTAACAGTACAAAACACAACAGAAATCGCATTGTACCTGAAAACCGTCATCGATAATACTCCGATAACGTCGTTCAAAGAAATTCCTATGAGAAAATATCAAATGCTTTCGTCGCGAAAAAAAACATAATATTTTCTAGGGATTTACTACGGCTTAAAAACACAAACGGTAATGGATTTTGCGCCAATCTCGCTCTATATTTTTGAATTTAATATTAAAATCACATGAACTGTTCACTCAGAGTTTACTTTGGTTTAGATTAACTAAATTAATCCAAAGCCCACGTAATGGTAAATATTTATTCCTTTTTCTCAACTTTCTTCAAAGTGAATTTTACAGTACTAGACATACATTTACTACTACGTACATTTGCATGATATTTATTACATACACACAATAATAATCACGTCATAAAACATTACATGACTACCTCATGTTTCGAAGCCACATTTAGCATAATGTTAGAATGTAAACATAAACGAAAGAAGTACAGTTGAGTTCATAAATATATGAGTAGACAAATGTCAAATATGTAAACTTTTGCACCTTATTGTCAATGTCATAAAGGTGTACAGATATTTTTGAACCCTCAGTTTTGCTCATATATTCATGAACTCGACTGTACAATGGTGACAAATTGCTAGCTGGTCGCTTAGTCACCTTTGAAGACATCCACGGAAGAATTCGAGAGGTGTTATTCTAACCCGACACCACCCGACGACGATTAATGGTATTTATTATTATTCATTACGATTTTGACTTCTGAGCGTCTAGTGTAATGAAAACGATGGTGAATTCGATAACGATTTCGTTTGCGAGTTATCACGGAATTGTATGGACCACGGCAGTTGTGCAAACGTTCCGCTGGCGGCGCTGTCCCAGTTTCCATACAATTTTGCGACAACTCGCAAACAAAATCGTTATCGAATTCATCATCGTTTTCATTACACTAGACGCTCTGAGTAGGTAATTATGTATGTTACTGGACGGTTGCTGTTTCTGTCTTGCGTGGAATTTTGTCTTAACGCTGTTCGTGTCACTTATTGTTTCTAAATGTCCATTACAAGTGTACACATTAGAGTTGTAGTCCCTTGACTGATCAGTAATCATGAATAATAATCTGTGTAGATGTTCTCTGGTTTTGTCCGTAAAAAGAAAGTCGTCGGAACCGGCCGCAGCGAAAGTCGTCGAGTACTGTCGCATCGACGCAGGCATGTCGTCCGACCAGCGATCATGCAACAACCTTGTATAGCTTTACTGCTTTGATGCGATTGGATTTAAATGTGCGATCGTTTTAGACATAACACTACCGTGAGACTCATTCATAGTGAAATAACCGGCGCGTCTAGTGTGTTCAAATCGATAGTGCAGTCGTTAACGAATTCGTTTGTGAGTTATCGCGGAATTGTATGTATGGAGACGTGTCGACCGCGGCAGTTGTGCAAACGTTCCGCTGGCGGCGCTGTCTCGGTTTCAATACAATTTTGCGATAACTCGCAAACGAATTCGTTAACGACTGCACCATCGATTTGAACACACTAGACGCTCGGATCTACTCGCGTTTTTTATTATGGAGATTAGCTCGACATGTTTCGGGTCAATCCGTGACCCATCATCTGTAGCTGCACACTGAGTGTGCGTGCGCGGCGCGTAGCTCCAGATGATGGATCACAGATTTACCCGAAACATGTCGAGCTAATCTCCATATAAAACACTTGAGTAGACCCGGTTATTTCACTAACATTCGATCGTGTTAGAGTTTGTCTCGGTTTAGTGTCGGGTTTAGAATAGCTCTCCATTTCTTCTATGGATGTCGCAAGAGTAAAGAAGTAGGATAAGGTATGCTTTAGGCGACGGGCTCGCATTCTGTCACTGTAACTATTAACTTATACTCTAAAATATGCTAGAAGTGGCTGCGAAATGTGAAGTAGTCGTGGTTTTGACTATGTCACCTTTTGGTGTAATCTATTTGGGAATAAAGGAGTAATGTAAGTAGGTATGTATGTAGAGTCAAGTGGGGGCCATGGATCAGCGTACAGCGCAGGACGTCCATCTACAAGATGGACAGACGACGTTATAAAGGTCTAGATGCAGGTCGCTTCCAACAGGTACTTATGGAGGTCTAAAGGGGTGACCTATGTTCAGCAGTGGACGTCTTACGATTTAAATACATACATACATACATATTCTCACGCCTGTATTCCCAAGAGGGGTAGGCAGAGCACATGAATTCAAAAATCCATTGCCACGTTTAGCAATTTCGGGGTAACCAGATGGTTAAACGTGATGATTATCGACGGTGAAGTACCAAGACCTCCTAACTAACATTTTGGCGAATTTGAGATTTTTATTTTGTCACGCTTGAAATTTGATTTGGCATCATTGCTGAAGACACTGGTTTAATACTCTTGTTATTTAGCCGCATAATAATTATAAATGACAATATTATTGCCGTATTATGAGACGTTTTTTTCATCTCCTGTAAAGTTAGGTTTTCGTAGTTAGGAGTTCTTGGTACTTCACCGTCGTTATAATTATGCATTAATACCATTTGGTTAAAGCTGCAAAAGTAACATAACATCAAAAGCTAATTGGAAATGAAACTGACATAAGCATAACGTAACGAGAACAACAATAAATTAATAAAGAATGCTTTTAAAACGCCCGCAACCGAAAACTGTATCCAGTCGTTCGTGACATGTGCCTTTATCCGTTTCCGGCGGCCATGTTGGCCCACTTCCGGTTCAACTTTAATCATTTGTTACTCGGCGAGATTATAAAGTTTGCGGAATCCGGGTGTTTGTTACTTTTAAAGCTTTATTTTGCGTTTCGACGCATCGGGATTTATTTGCTTGACGAATTGCTAAAATTAGATTTATAACATACCTACATCATACTTTACACCCGTGTGGTGCCGGGTTAGAATAGCACCTCCCCGTTAGGGTGTCGTAAGAGTCGACTCTGGGAAAGGGTTAGTGTATTGTGGGCGATGGGCTAGCAACCTGTCACTGCAATATCACATTTAACCACCTGGTTACCCTGAAATTGCTAGACTTTTTGAATTAATGTGCTCTGCCTTCCCCTCTTGGGAATACAGGCGTATGTATACTTTAGAATCACTCCTAAGTCCAATCCTTCATAAACGTGCGTCTCAAGCCGACGGCAGCCGCGCTAGGCATGGTCCCAACTGCTCCGAGTCTGTGAGCTACGTGTGCATTGCTCGAGCACTTTGTATGAACATTGACTTCTGTAGGGCCTAGGAGTCTTACCAGTGAGATTTAATATTCCGAGATTTTAGTAACTTGTTTTAAATCTAAATTTCCTGCACGGTGTCGAGATAGAACAACACACTGTTAACAAACTTTCGCTTCCACGAACCTTTGCTAAAAGAGAAAAATACATGTGGAAGAAAATAAGCACATAAACACCAAAAGAAATGTCTTTGCAATATTGATGTCATAGGTGTGCTTGTTTTTTGTCGCAAATGGATTGAATGTTAGGAGTAATTTTGGACAATTTTAACTAGCATGATTGTATGCCTGCCAGTTATCAAGCTACCATTACGTAAATCTTGTCGCGAACCCCCTGCTGTCGAATGGCGAACCCCTAGGGGTTCGCGTACCCCACTTTGAGAAACCCTGCTTTAGGCGACAGGCTGTCACTGTCACTATTCTACCTCTTCCATCTTTGCAAACCAAAAACTATGCCAGAACTGGCTGGATATAGTCACAATAATGGTCTTGTCTGTCACGTTTGGAGTGCTCTGCCTACCCCATTTGGGAGCAAACCGCGTTGACTCCCAGCCGGCGTCTCGCGGTAAGTCGGGCGGCGCACGCGCGGCGCGGAACGTAACGGCGCGCGGGTACCGTTCGCCGTAACATTTACTCACGCGCAAACCGACTACATATTTTTGCAGAAGTTATGCCAAGTTTTGTAATGCTTGCTATTTTTAGCTATTTTTAGCTACAAGTTTTGACACATACATCACGCCTGTATTCCCAAATGGCCTGGGGTAGGCACACAAAACTTTTATCTGTTACTGTAATTTACGCTCAATTAGGCAAAGAAAAATAAAAAAATATTAAATTTATATATTAAAAAATGTGAAATATTAAACATTATTTATAAGTTCCCAATCCGCACTGGACCCACGTGGGAACTAGCCCAAGCCCTCTCATACTGGGAGGAGGCCTGTGCCCTGCAGTGGGACGTATATATGCAGGATGATGATGATGATGATGGTTAATTCGCAAGTAAAGAATTACTTATTCTAATTTGACTTTTTTTCCCCATGTGATGGAATTAGAATAACACCTCTCCAATTCTTTCGTGGATTTCTTCAGAAATGTCTGAGGAAATAATTAAAGTATGCGTTAGGCGACGGGCTAGCAACCTATCAATATACCGCTTGCATCAATATTTCATCCTAAAATTATGCTAGAAGTGGCCACTAAACGTGAAATGGTCATGTTTTTCACTATGTAACTTTTTGTGTGTTCTGCCAACCCTATTTGGGAATAAAGGCGTGATGATATATGTAAATTTTACTCTCGTTTGATAACACCTGACATAGTAGTTTATTTTCGCATGATAAGCATCTCATTGTATATGTGTGGTTGTAACTGTTGTGTAATACAACAATTGTGACGCGACACTTTTGTTTTTAAAATTTTATGAATTACACTTCGATATTAATGTTGTCTAAAAATTATTTTGGCTTTTGACATTAAAGATAATATTAAAATATTCATTTATCAATACATACATACATACATACATACCGTCACGCCTCTTTCCCACAGGAGTAGGCAGAGACTATTTTGTTCCACTCGCTACGATTCTGACATACTACATCAATGGGACGACGTAAACTACTCATTTGAATGAATAATGAATGTATACATTAAATCTCGCCTGTATTCTCCTGTGGGGTAGGCAGAGCATAAGAAACGCTACTACATTGACAAAAGCATGACTTTTTCTAGTCTTCTAGCGACTTACCTACGGCATGATTTTAGTTTGAAGTAGTATAGTGTATAGTGAGGTATGTTGACAAGTTGCTAGCCTGTCGCCGCTCTAACAACATCCACAGAACAAACTGAATGGTTATTCCAAACCCGAAACCACACATGCAGCTAACGTAATAGCGGGTACAGTTTAATTTCAATTTCTAACATCAAACATTTTAATTAAATCAGAATATATCGGAAACGAAGTATACCAACAACACATTTTGTAACAATGTTGCAAAGAAGTAAATGAATTATAAGCTTGAGCGGCCTCCATCGAGCAGTGAGTCGGTGTGTCTGTTCTTGCGTATCACCTGAACTCGGGCCGCGGGTCGCGAGTAAACAAACACGCATGTTTTTCTAGTGTTTTTGTGCGCGGTTCTCCATTTTGTAATAACAAAAACAACCCTCTTAGGATGTTTTTGTAAATAACTGAAATACAGCATGTTTTGTCAAAAATGCTAGACCACTTTCTTGGTCGACCGTACGTACTCAGTACATAGTTTCAACAACACCCGTATAATAATTTTACAAAAAAAAATTACACGTTACCAAGAATATGCATTCTTCATTTTAACTAAGAAGCCACTCAGCTAAGTAGGTAGTGCAGCAGTGCTGTTAATCCGCAAGCTTAATGCATAAAAATGGCCCATTACGATTTGCATGCCGCATTCAGGCCACGCATTGTACTCGCTTAGCTACTCGCCTCGCTACTTGCTTCGCTCGTACTGGCGGCGCTTCGCTCGAGTGAATTGCTTCTTCATTACTCTTAAAGGAGAGAACATACGAGCGAAGCGCCCGCCCGGGCCCGATATGGTTCTGGATTAAGTTAGGGTACTTATTGGTCCCAATATTCGATCTATCTGCGCGACGTTTTGGCCTTCTAGAGTAATGACAATACGTCAGAGACAATGACAGTAAGAATAGTGCTGGGATACGTCGGGTGAGGGCGCCCTCGTAGAACGTATTATATTGGCAAGATCAGCGATGTTCTCAAGAAAGCCCAAATTAGTAGTACCCGAAACCATCGAAAAACAATTGATTTCTGATCCACAGAACGTCGTCACAATAAAAGTAAAAACATTTTCCTTGTAGAGCAATGCTACGTCGCTATCAATAACGTTAACTGTAAATGGGTTCTATGGTGGGTCAGGATTTGGTTCGAGAGCACTTTGTAATCTTAATTACAATAGCTATCGAATACGCAACGACGATCATAGGTACCATCTGACTTGAGATACATTAAGACACATTCACCTTTTTGTTATAACTGACATGTGACAGGAGACATCGTCGTTTAAGAGCGACTTTCTCTTCTCGCAAGGAAGCGTTGGGTTATCATTATATTTGTAGCTTGGCTCTAATCAAAAGTAAATACTTCTTATTGCTTCCTTATTGTGCTTCGTAACTCTTTACGTAAGTTAACAATAAAACATATTGCATAGTGCTTGCACCTTTAATGATAGGTAAATTGTTGGGTCCATCATTAATAGAAAGAGATAGCATTCACCAGAACTAGAAAAAGTCACTCTAAGTAGGTATTCTAGCAATTAAATAAAACTTTCATACAAAAAAATAGGGTGAGAATGATAGATTCAAAGACTAAGTCTTTTACTTTTTTACCACTTTTGGACCTTTTTGACGTCATATTTGAAAAGCATTACGTAAAAACTAAAAGCAAAAAATTACAAAAATATTTACTTATTTATCGACTGCACCAATGAAACATTGATTTTTTGTGTCAAAATAAAAATCAGGAAAGATTGTGTCGCTGGAGTTTTGTTGTAACTTAAAGCACAAAATATTAAAAGATGACTGTGTAATTAGTGATAAGAGTACAAAAAAAATTAACTCAGGATTGGCAACGTAAAAAAATTTACAATGTTTTTAAGTTGTCCAGTCACTTAACATCAAATAAACTCAATGCCTAAATAGGTACATGCTACTAATGTCAAATTGTATAAACATAACTATTTGAACACAATATATTTTTAAACTTCCTGTAATTTCTCCCGTGTGTTTCCACCTATAGCATTCGCAAAACATATTCCACCAAACTATACAACTTAACTCTTATCCACTCAAACCCTATACCACTGAACTACTTCAAAACAAACCCTATCACCAGCCACATAAAGGTGCCACTGAAAGTATGTTCCCGCAATTTTGTAAACAAAGCTACTTTGCAGTTGGTTAGGGGAGATTTTACCCTATTACGGGGTAAAGAAGGGCAAGTGGGGAGTTTGGGCTAATTTGTGATGATGGGCCTTGGGAGGGATATTGTTTAGCTCGCTGGACTCGACCTACTTACACCATGGTAGCGAAGGAAGAATTTCAAGAGTCGTAGTTCTGAAGACATTTTGAGCCGAAATAGTAGCAATTGTTTGTAATAGTTGGGAAAGTTTATCTTATTTAGGGGTGACTTAACCAAACAAGAATAAAATATAGTCGTTTTCAAATGAAAAATTCATTTACTCGAGCGAAAAGACTGATTGATAGTGAGATTCATAGTGAAATCACAATCCCTCTGTAGGGCGACAGACTTAATACACCATAGCTTGCTTTAGATAAGATACTCGTACTTTTGGAAATCAATTAACAAATTAAATTATTATTTTTTTACATTTTCTCTACTAAGAAAATCATATACCTACCTAAGAAATAATTGCTGTAAATATTCCTAATTTCCTAAAACACCACTCTCCACTCTTCCCTCTTTCGAGCATGCACCCAGTCAATCGTCTTGATAAATATTCAGGTCGTCCCACCACCTCCCGTGCGTCTAGTGTGTACAAAACGATCATGCAGTTGTTAACGAATTCGTTTGTGAATTATCGCAAAACTGTATGGAAACTGAAACAGCGCCGCCAGCGGAACATTTTCACAATTGCCGCGGTCTACAAGTTTCCATACAATTCCGCGTTAATTCGCAACCGAAATCGTTATTGAATCCATGATCACTTTGACTACACTAGACGCTCAGGAATTGGTTCGGAAGCACTTTGTAATCTCAATTTCTCAAAACATTTGCACAACTGCCGCGGTCGACACGTCTTCATACAATTGAATTACATTAGACGCTCTGGGTGCTTTCGGCAGACATGTCCGGCCCCCTACAATTAGGCTAAAAAAATACTAACCTGGTCCCTCCCCATCGTAGTGGAAGTCCTTCAGGAAGATGGTCCTCGCGTCGACGGCGAAGGCGCGCCCGCGCACGCCGTGCTGCAGCTGCGACAGCGCCCCCAGCGGCTTGCCCAGGTACCGCTCGCCGCTGCACCAACCTGGGGACAAGGCATAAAGTCACTTATTTATTTAAGGCTTATTTTTAAATAAGTTCTAAATGTTTTTTGTGTGTCAAATTTCCGTATGTCTTTCTTTTTTTATAATTCTTCAAGAGACAGTCGACCGTTTCGCGGCAAGCCTGTTAATTGAAGGCTACCGGCTCCCAACATTAAGAGTTACTTTAAAGCGTGTGACACACTAAGCAGATACGATAAGATATTTCTTTCTGAACGGATATCTGTCAATATCGCTCCCACAATTCAATGAGCGCCGATAACTTATATCTGAAAAGTATCTGTTGACACTGACGTATGGAAACATGGCATTTATACGCAGATAAAATATTATCGTATCTGCTTAGTCTGTGACACTCGTTAAAGGTAAAGTTGGTCATCTGATATTTGATCAAATAAATGAAATAACATTCATTGACATATCATTAAATAAGTAAGTCATGTTTTTACCTCCGGATTTTTTTTTAATGGTAATTTTCTAACATGTGGCAAATTCCCGACGACCCCCTGTAGGGTTGATCATCAACCGAAAACAAGGGATGCTAAAAGTAATGACGTCACTAGCTGTGTGGTTGTACGTGTGTTAATGGACCGATTTGGATGCGATATTTTACAAGTTAGGGCTATATTTCACCAGGACACCACGGCGGCGCAACCAGTCGTCGGCTACCAACAAAATGTATGATATGGTTGCGCAACCAACGGACACCAGGTGAGTAACTCCCTATAGAACTGTATACATTTTGTTGGTAGCCGACGACTGGTTGCGCCGCCGTGGTGTCCCGGTGAAATATAGCCCTTAGTTATGGGAGTCCTGCATTAATTGTAGCGTACTTTATGAAATGAGCCCGAAATTGGATTCTACAAAATTAGTCATGACGTCATGAGTATCCACGTGGCCTTTTCAATTGTGTCGGTACTAATCAGTTACCCGCTTTGATTACAGTTTCCTTGTCACGGTGACGCGCTATTCGATACACTACAATGGAGACCATGGATTACAACTTTAGGAGAGTCATCATCTATAGTAGATAAAAATAGCGTACACTCGAACCAATTGATATCTGACCTACCATAAAACCTTTTATAGTAAACGTCATAGTCACACTCCATTATTCGACAAAGTAAATGATAAAGAACAACACCCCTCCACTTCTTCCATAGATGTCGTAAGAAGTGACTAATTAAGGTGTTCGACTTGCCATTCATCTTTATACCCGCTCTTAAGATAACATTTTTTCAAGCTTAAGTTCTTTAAAACATATTTTATGTATATAGAAATAGATTTTTAATTACTATATTATTTCAGCAAAATTCTATCACGATTTTAAGAGGATGATTCTCAGCGAAAATTTTGCAGCATATTTTTTACGTTAAAGCCAAAACAACAAGCATCTTATTCCGAAAATTCGAACATTCGCTTTACAAATCTGCACCCAATTTCCTTCACAATTAAACTTAATAAACCAGCACAATACGTCTAATCGAGCTGTCCGCAGCACATCAGGCGTCAGTAATGGATCTGTCTTACAAAATCAATCAACAACTTTTCTACTTTCGCCTCGGAGTCATCATAAAAAGTCATGCTTAAGGAGCCAGAGCGTCTAGTGTATTCAAAACGATGATGAATTCGACATCGATTTCGTTTGCGACGCGGAATTGTATGGAGACGTATCGACCGCGGCAGTTGTGCAAAGTTTCCGCTGGTGGCGGTGTCTAAGTACGTCTAGTGTGTTCAAAACGATCATGCTGTCGTTAACGAATTCGCTTGCGAGTTATCACGGAATTGTAAGAAGACGTGTTGACCGCGGCAGTTGTGCAAACGTTCCGCTGGCGGCGCTGTCTCAGTTTCCGTACAATTTTGCGATAACTCGCAAACGAAATCGTTATCGACTGCATGATAGTTTTGAACACACTAGACGTACAGTAATGGGTCCAAGGAACTCAGAAGAGCAGGAATGTTGTTGCCACCGACTGACCCGCGAGAAAGTGAAATATCAACCAGATTACGGTAAAAAGCTTCCGTGGACTTTATTACCTGGAAGCTAGAGGCTAGTTTACGGCGTAAGTTTGTAGTGAGGTCTCACACGTGTAATTTGTTTTATTGCACCGTTATTTTAATGTTAACGTAGTTTTTATTTTAAAGTGTTGATAACAATCTGTTAATGTTTTTTTTGAGGGGTCATACGCATTATATTATTATGTATTAGTACGCGTCTCTCCTGTGGACATAAAATTAATGAGTTAGAAAGCTTAATCTTACGATTTGTTTGAATGGACTAGTAGCTGGGGAAGCGTATTAAATATATTTTGATTTTTGCTACTACAATTATCTATACTAATATTATAAGGCTGAAGAACTTGTTTGTTTGTTTGAACGCGCTAATCTCAGGAACTACTGGTTCGAATTGAAACATATATTTTGTGTTGGATAGACCATTTACCGAGAAAGGCTTAAGGCTGTATAACATTATGTTGCGACCAATGGGAGCGAAGAAACATTGTAAAATGTGGAAAACGGGGTAAATTAGTCACTATTCCATGCGGACAGAGTCGCGGGCACAGCTAGTTGGTAATAAACCCCTTACTTTTGTCACATGCACAGAAGAGAGTAGACGTGAACTAATATTTGTGAATGATCCTATGGATAAGAGACAAAGTCAAAAATACATGAAAAGTTTTGATTATTTTTTCCCGTGGCTGCATCCCGTAAAATGTAGAGTTTAACGCCATAATACAACTCAAATTAAAATTACTGCATTTCTCGACACATATAACATGCTATTATAATTTCTTCCTGTTCGCGATTCTGCACAACATTCACGAGCTGCTGTGCAAAAACGGTCAAATTTATTTGCACAAGAAACCGATCAGTTAACGCGGGTCCAGATTAGTGACAATTCGCCGGACCGAACACCGTGACCGTGACAGAGCAGAGTGTGGACGGAATTTGTTACGCGTACAAATGTTACGATCAGTTATCCGTCCAATTCTCCGGAACAAAATGTCCGTACACCCAGACATTTTACGTACTCCCACAATGTGGTTGTGATAAATGTGGACGATGTTTTGGTTTTGTTACGGGCAAATGACACTGGGTACGGGCCGATCCATCCAAAGTGGGTTTTTTTCAAAGGATGTTCGGTACTGTCTCGGTGTGCGGGAGGGTCCACATTGCGATTTTTGTCACGCGTACAAGCACGCGTGTCATCGAGCTGGTACCTACATGGGATTGATGGATCGGGCGAATGCACGACTTGACAAGACAACACCCGCTCCCCCGCCCCTCGCACGTATGGCATTCATCGGTTGTAGAGGACTATCGTAACATTTGTACGCGTAGCAAATGCCGTCCACACTATCGTTACAGACATCGAGCTTTGTCACGGTCACGGAGCTACCACCAGCGTCCGATGCGATGCAAACTTCCACTCGTCCACACTACACGTAACAAGTCCGCGGCAACGTCACGGTGTTCGTTCCGGCGAATTGTCACTAATTTGGACCCGCCTTTATGTCTGATGAAAGTGCGGGGTCAAGCTGTAACTTGTTGCTCACTCGCCACTCACAACACCGTATCCAGGGTCACATTCTAATCTACAATATTACCCCTAAAACTTATTGATCACGATTATTTGGATAATTCAAACTTTTCCTCATTCATTACGCGTCATAAACGTTCGCTACACAACGAGGAATAAACTACACCAGCAATGTAACGTGCAGTTGTTATAGTTTCCTTATCGTCCATCTTTCGCGCGACCTGCGCACGCTTTCTTCTGAGCATTTATTTATCTTATTATGTTGTAACACCGTTTTTTTTCGTGCCTCGAACAGTCGCGGTTGGCTGATTTGCCAGCATTCGAAGCACCTTTGACAGCGCTCTGACGTTTGGAATTAGGAAAAGAAAGGAGTCACTTTCGTGATGGCGGCGACTGGACGAGCACGAGCTTCAATATAAATAGTGTAATCTTCATCCATCTTGACCGAATATTTGATGGCGGCGAGCTATTGTTAAAGGCTATCGATGGCGCGAGGTGACAGTGCAGAGGATATTGTATTTCTACAATAGTTCGACAAGGCGATGCTCCAAAAGCCAGTGTAAGGTGAGCCGCGTGGTACTTACACGTTCTAAATTTGAATATGTTTTCTTTGACGGGGAGATAATAATTCGTTCTGGTTACTTCTTTCAGCCATCACGAAAGCCGACCGATAGTCCTGCGTCGTCAAAACAGGCTACACCATGCATAGAATTACACCTTAATGCGGTATGCATTTCCCTTCTGTCTTTTGCTTTCGTGAATTAAACAATATCATGAAACCTTTCTAAAAGTGTCTTGGTTTTTCAGATCTCGCTGTTTCATGGGATGCTTAGCACGTGGTCTGCTTACTACTCATATTAACTGATTTCTCAAGCCCTTAAATGGTAAGGAAAACAACCTCGCTGCTTACCCTTTCCTATTTTCATTTAATTATTGTCTTACGTATGTTATAATCTGGAATTCTATTCCAGGGCTGTTTATCTACGGCTGGATCTGTTTATCTACGGCTGGATCTGTTTATCTACGGCTGGATTTTAACCTGCGGCTGATCTTTTTACCTACGGCCGGTTGTTGCCTACGACCGACTTCTTAATCCGGGGCTGCCTTTCTTATCTACGGCCAACTTTCTGCCTGCGGCTGCTGTCTTCCGGAGGTTGCTTTTCCCGAGGAGGTTGCGAAGCCACTTCTCTTCACTGTTGCTGGTCTGCTGTGCTGCATGCCGGGTACCCTGTCCCCGGGCATCGTGGTAGTTGTTGTTACGGACTGCGGGCTCATCGGTAAGGGACCAGTGTTCCGTCCCAAGGCTGGTGTGTCACAGCCGATACGGCCTGGGCACTGCACCAAACCGGGTGAGTCTGTATTACCTTCCTTTCTACACACACACACACACATACACACTACTGCAACTAGACCTATAATTAGGGTCTCTTTAATCTAGTATAGTGACTAGAAGGGTATGTTTTCTAACTATTTATATAGACTGTTTTCTCTGTGTAGTGTCACTATTTAGTTTCACTAAATAAAGACTAGTTACCAACTTAATTGTTTCATTTAATCCATCAGAAGGTCTCCGTTTGTGCGAGGAGTCTGTCTACCGTTTTTGTTTTCTTTTCACCAATTTATGTAATTGAACCTTAAAGGCGCCCATTCCTGATCTACGGTGGATAAGCTCCTTTGCCTCAGGCCACAGAACCCCACTGCCCAAAGTCTCTCATGCTCTCCGACGAAAAGCGGTTACAATGTTTAATAGACTTTCACTAGCGTATGGAGCGAGTTTTTAACGATCCAAATACCTACCTGTAATAAATCTTTATGCTTGATTTCGTTGTGGGTTCTCACGGTGTGAGCTATTCATTACGACAGTAAGGTAAAAGTACCAATGCTCGACGCTTCAAGGCCCAATAGATGACACCCATCTGTCACCTTTCTTACTATGACATAAGGTTGCAAGTGCCAAGTATTGGGTCAGAGTCGAGCACAGGGACGTTTATCTTACTCCCAAATTGAATAGGCAGAGCACATTAAAACGTCAGACAAAGTCTATGTTTATTACACATTTATTTTTAAGGTAATACTTTTAATAGTGACAGGCTGCTTGCCTACAACATTCTTTAACCTATTTTTCTTTCTTGTTTCCTACGGCATCAGCAAAAGAAATGGAGAGGTGTTATTCCAAACCCAATACTACACGGGGAATAAAACTCAAGCTTATTTGATTTAGATTAGTGGTAGTTTTTTGCTGCTAGCTTGGCACGCACGGTTAATGCAAATTTGCGTAATGTAGAACAGGAAAAAAACGTGTGAAGTTACAAGACTGGCGTTGTCTCGTCGATACAGAATTAATTCCGTTTAAAAGACAGCTGTCAATTGCACCTCCCTCTTTCTTCCCGTGAGTGTCGTAAGAGCTAGTCGACTCTGGGAAAGGGTTAACTAGTGTATTGTGGGCGATGGGTTAGCAACCTGTCATTGCGATATCACGTTCCACCATCTACTTAATTACACTGAAATTGCTAAACGTAGCACTGTGTTTTTGAATTCATGTGATCTGCCTACCCCTCTTGGGAATACGGGCGTGAGAATATGTATGTATGTATGTCAATTGCACACAAAAACGTTTTGGTTTAGTTTATGTAGCGTTTCGTGTGCTCTGCCTACCTCATTTAGGAAAACAGGCGTGACTTATGCATGTATGAAGTTTGAAACCAAATCCTGGCATTTTTTTCACTTCTTAGTTTGTTAAGTTATCAAAATCAGGTCCCCAAATCAGCCCGCGGCGCCTGCGCGGACGCAGCGCGCGCACTTTCTCGGCCCTCTCACTTTCGGCGACGCGCACGCAGCGCGGCGTACGCATGTGTCGTGGCTGCTGAATACAATCTTAATGATCTTTACATACATACATACATACATCGCGCTTGTATCCCAAATGGGGTAGGCAGAGCATACGAAACGCTACGTAGACAACACCAAAAATAAAACATTACACGTTTCGTGGACTTTTGTAGATTTTTTTTGAGTTGTCATGTATAATAGTGACAGATTACTAGCCTGTCGCCTAAATTGTACCGTAATTTCCTTAGTCACCTCTTACGACATCTACGGAAGAAATGGGGAGATGTTATTCTAAACCCTTTAGAGATGTTATTCTTAATTTGCTAAACGTGGCACTGGATTTTTGAATCCATGTGCTCTGCCTACCCCTCATGGGAATACAGGCGTGAGTATATGTATGTATGTATGTATGTATTCTAAACCCGACACCACACGGCAAAATGATCTTTCCTAACTGCTAAATTATTTTATAGCTCTGTACCGTCACGCCTACTTCCCACTAGATTTGATCCACTGCTACAATTCTGACCTTTTTTGTTTCATCCATATTCATTAATCTCTTCATACACGTTCGTTGGTACCGGATTCCCCTCCTAATATCTTTGTATCTCTACATGACCAAACCAACTAAGCAAACTTTCTTCTATCCTAGTCACTACACACATACAATCACGACCATGTTCCCAAATGAATGGGGTAGGCAGAAAACACGAAACGCGACGTCGACAGTACCGTGATTATGTCTCGTAGCCACTTTTAGCAGAATTTTCAGTTTAAAAACAGTGCAATAGTGACTGGTTGGTAGCTTGTGTCCTGAATATCCTTAGCCGCCTCTTACGACATCCACGGAAGAAATAGAAAGGTGTTATTTAAACCACCAACAAAATTACATACATAGGAGAAACATCACGCTTGTATTCCCAAACGGGGTAGGCAGAGCACACAAAACGTTGTATTGTCACAACCTTAAATGGTTTCGGATTTAGAATTACACCTCTCTATGTTTTCCGAAGACATTGTAAGAGGTGACTAAAGAATTAGGTAGGTATAGGTACGCTTTACATCTTTCGTAAGTGTTTAAATTATTTTCCTAATGTTATGCGACTTACGCAGCTAAATATCAACGCGAACTGCTCTATTGGAAAACCCAAACAACATAAAAACGACAATCATCGCCGACTTTTTATCCCCAAAAATACATACTTCCCACAAGACAACTACATATAAACCGTTTGTAAACAGACAAATTGACTTCCAGCAGCCATAGCACAACAACACACGCGCGGGATAGATTCCCTGACACACTCTGACGCCTCTATTTAGACAGTGACGGGTACATTTTATCTTGCACGGATCTCTGGCGCCTTGCTGCTAACCCAGCAGTTACAGCAAGACTTCTAATATCTTTCAATACCCACAACTGCAGCCCTCACGCAACAGTAGTCTTTAAAACTGTTACTTTTTCCAGCCATTCAAATCTTTCCCAACTCGCCGCACAATCAAGCCTTATTACAACTGTACAGAGCCTAGTTTATGAAGCCCGCGTATGTAGGACGACGTAGTGCGTCATTGTGCGGCGTTCCCATGCGCCGTGGGAACGCACACGTTGCGTCATGCGTTACATCAGCTGTATTTGCTTTGCAGGTAATCGTCACAGTCGTATCGCATGAAAATCAGCCTAAATTGCATGTAAAACAATCGAATATCGCGTCTGCTGACATTAGGCGATTCTACCAAAGTAATTACCTATTAAAACAAAATAATGCTTTTCCCTATTGAAAAGCCGTGCGGAATTAGAATGATTTCCTCGTTTTATACATACGTACATTATGCTTGTATTCCCAAATGGGGTAGGAGTAGTTTTATACACGACCTAAATAGCAAAAGTTGCAGTTCTATCTTTCTATCAGTTTCAGTTCTATCTTTTGAAACCTATCTGTCTCCGTACTAATCCTCACCATAAGTATTCCAAAGTAAATCTTATTGTGCTGTGTTGCAATTTAAAACTACAAAAAAAATGCGACTCTTATCACCGATTAACTAAATTAAGGTTTTTGGTGACACAAAAGCATAGCCATTATTGTCTCGGAATCACAATCGCTTTAAATTTCACAAGTGGATACCAATCATGCTTCAAAATTGAAGCAAACGCACTGCAACTATGCAATGTCACAATTAGGTTCTAAGGTAAGTCGGGAATCAATTAGTTTGTCTGTACTAGACGCCTTAAGTTAGGTGATCAAACCAAGCCCCATCATTCTAATGCCATCACACGTAAAAATACCCCACCCTAAGGTATAATAACAACGATCGTAACTAATATTTAAATGGGGGAGATGAACTCACGGATCCCACACCTGGGCGGTGTCGAGTTTCTGCTAAGACATCATTTTAATGGTCATTAAAGTTAATCAATAACCTATTAAACATGAGTTGAGTCATCAAAGGATACCGAGACCGACTCATACACGCTTATTCCTGAACAATTATTTACTGAACTGCAATTGTTGGAACGAATATAAAAACAGTCGTATGCGACTACAGGTGACTTCAAATTGATAATACAAAATTAGTGCCTTTTACTCAGTTAATAAACAGCATAATGCAAGTTCAATTGTTAAAATTAGCTCGATAAAATTTTGGATTTTCATACAAGGTGAAATGAAATCACAACCTCAATGTATGGAAACTTCAAATTTGGAAACGACAGAAAATAATTTAACACACTGGATTGTGTGTTCTAAATTTTTTCATGTAATTTAAGGTTAAAACTAAAATAGGAAAGTCACTTTTAAACAATATCTAGTATAAGATACTTCATATAGTTAATGAATGTGATATTGTTTTATCACTAGAGATTCACGGAATGTGAATAAAGGCGTGATTGAGATAGTACAAAGATGAATAGCCGTGCCATGGCAGTTGTATTTGCAAAATGTACATCTTCATGACAAGAAGACATGCGTATCTTATTTATCTTTACCTTCATACACATTTCTACACTATCCTCCTGACGACTGGCGTGCTATACATAGTACATGAAATAAAAGTCATTAGTAACTTTGTCTATTGGCATTAAGAGTCAATTTTGAACTACACATAATTCAGTCAGGAGGCTATTATTACAATAGAGTTTTGAACATCTCGAAAAAAAATATTGAAAAAAATCAAACGAATTATTTCAATAAATTGAGGCAGCTGGCGTTTCGAAGTTGTAACGCCGTTTTCGCCGAATTCGATATTTTTTCAAAATGATTACCTATAAGAACGTAAATAAAGTTGTGTTCGTGGCACTGGATTTTTGAATTCATTGCTCTGCCTACCCCTCTTGGGAATAGAGGCGTGAGAATATGTATCTATATGTATGTCATGAGACTTCATGCAATTCGCCTTTTAGGCTCATTTAATAAACTACACTCGTACATTAATGTCTTTGATTATGATTACACAGCAGTCACATAAATGTATTAGATGTTCATCACGCCTGTCTAACAAACGCCTGTTCGCACTAAACCTGTAAACACCGAACATAATAAATAATCTTCCTACCTAATTATCTACCTATAGGTACATACGTATAAGATTACATTAATTAGTATGGCAATAATGAATTAAGAGTTCTCAGGTGGTGGCCGCAGCTGCCGATGAGGTCACTCTCTCACTCTGCCCTCAGCTTATTCCCACTTCGCGTATCTCACTGGGCCTAGCCTCTTGAATGTATGTCATATCTACCAGATTTTAACAGTTTAATTATCCATTATGTATATCCATGCCTATATTTTAAAATATGCAGAACACACGCAACGTGACAAACGCTATGGCTTGGCTATGGCTGTGACTATTCCACATTTTGTATCATTTTAGATTTTAAACTTAGTTGTACAATAGATACTCGCCTAAATCACACCTGTACATACACTCGAGAGCAAAACTTTCGGGTCACTAACAAAAATTGCAATATCTCAAAAACTAATACACCTAGCGTAATAAAATAAATTGAACTTTAAAGACAAATTAATTTCACTTAAGTAAAATGCATTACATTTAATACTGAATGTTTTTTTTAATTTATAAAAAAATAAAAAGTGAAAATGGCACCCCCTTGCTTGAAAAAACAAAATAGAATATAATGATTTTTTTATACAATTATCTAATTTTGACACATTTTAATACTTGTTATTACCGCCACGTGCCGCCTGCACAGCTGCGATGCGATTCTGCATGCTATTCACCAAGTTTCTGAAGCACAGTTGGGGAATGTTCTCCCATTCCTCTATTAATGTGAATTTGAGCTCACGAAGCGTCATTGTAAGAGGTACTCGTTGCCTTACTCGTCGTCCAAGCTCGTCCCAGGGATGCTCGATCGAATTGAGATCCGGGCTTCGAGCCGGCCAGTCCATGCACCGAATACCCACATCGTTCAGGTAGTCTTGTACTACACGCGCAGTAGGCGGACGGGCATTATCATGTATGAAAATAGCATTTTCACCGAGTCTTGCCATAAATGGACCGACATCCTCATTTAGGATTTCTTCCACGTATCTTAGGCCATTTAGAGTACCGTTTTCGATCAGTACTAGCTCTGTTCGGCTTTCTGCCGAAATTTCAGCCCACACGAGTACCGAACCGCCACCGTACGACCTTTGCTGCAATGCAGGCTTGTATAAATCGTTCTCCTGGCCTTCTGTACACCTTCACCCTTCCGTCGTGTTGATACAGCATAAACTTTGATTCGTCTGAGAACACAACTCTTGACCAATCTTCAGGTGTCCAATCCGAGTGTTCGCGTACATAAATCTTTCTTGCTGTGCGGCGGTGCCTTTCCAGTTTAGGGCCATTTGCTGGCCTAAATGGTTTCAAATAACCTTCAACAAGCCTCCGTCTTACGGTCCAAGTACCAGGGTTGCTCCCACCAAGCCGTAAAACCTGTTGTGTCAAAGCAGTTCCTGTAAGGAATCGATTTCGTAGCATAGTATTGACTAGATATCGATCCTCCCTTGCTGTTGTACACCTGGGTCTGCCTTCTCCTGGTCTGCTTAAGTTCAAACCAGTTTCTAGAAACCGCTGAAGAACACGCTGCACTGTTGACAACGACACTCCGGCTATTCTTGCTGTATGTCGCTGGCTTCGACCGTTTTCCAGTATTGTAATGATTCTCGTGCATTCTTCGGGTGTAAGTGACATAATTATTACATTAATAATGAACACCTGGACATCTGGGACCCTTTTTATATAAGCATTTTATGACGGAACGAAAACAAAAGCAAAAACAGATGGGAAATGAGAAAAGTCCTACATTTCAAAAACGATCATTTTGTTTAAATTCTTTTTTTAATGTCATTATTTTATATTACCAATGAGTTATGATACCTGTAATTAAGAAAGATTAAATTGTCTATAAGGTTCAATTTATTTCACTTAGCTAGCTGTATTAGTTTTTAAGATATTGAAATTTATGTTGGTGACCCGAAAGTTTTGCTCTCGAGTGTATTTCTTTAGCCGCCTCTGACGACATCCACAGAAAAAATGGAGTGGTTTTATTATAAATCCTATAAAACTACGTGAATAAAAACGACTAAAGAAATAGGGTTTGGGTATGTCTTAGACAACAGGATAGCTACCTGTTATCAGACCTCTTTTTAACCGACTTCAAAAAAAGGAGGAGGTTCTCAATTCGTCGGGATATTTTTTTATATCTAAAGTTATGCTAAGAGTGTCAATGAAACATGCAAGTGTCATTGTTTTAATTGTGTAATTTTAACATTTTAGTTCAATTCAGTCATTTTTCTTATACAAACAATGATTTCTTTGTCTAGTTGTGTGTAAAAAGTCTTTTCAACTACACATAATAGTATTTTTAATTTTAGTTTAGTGTTTTATCTTTGAAAATTCTTCGGCTCAGGATGATTTTGGCCACAGTTCCATTTCGTCACCTTCTTAAGTCGTTCTCATTCGCATATGATCTACTGTTCCGATTCG
>BHDV01029787.1:120470-140203 GCA_005406045.1 Adoxophyes honmai
CGAATCGGAACAGTAGATCATATGCGAATGAGAACGACTTAAGAAGGTGACGAAATGGAACTGTGGCCAAAATCATCCTGAGCCGTTTCATTACGCATGATTATTATATCAGTACCCCAAGTGTCGGCATTACTATCAAAACACACGTCACTTTTCTGCGTTAATACTCATCAATTTGTATGGGAACGCCACTTGTCTTTTCTATCACGACAGTTGTCTAATCGTGCCGCTGGGAGGCGCTGTCTCAGTTCCCATACTAAGCGTCTAGTTTAATCAAGTCTAACTATTTCCTTTGCGAATTAACGCGAAGAAAGTAGGGAGACGTGTCAACCGCGGCAGTTGTACAAACGTGCCGCTTGCAGGCGCTGTCTCAATTTCCATACATCGAACGAAATCGACGTGTTTCCTACCGACTTCATTACACTCTGACGCGTATGCGCAGACTAGTGACTCGTGTTGATCGTAATGACGACACTAGGCGCAGTAATAGTGCGGTAACCACGCTTACTCCCGAATTACGAGCCACAAACAATGACACTATGCTGACGCAAGCCATTGTGCGCGCGCGTCACGAAAACAAGTTCATTTGGAACCGTTTAACTAACATTACTAATGAATGTGAAAGTCTAGTAAGTATGTTAGACAGCCGGTTAGAGAGCTGTGAAGCTTAGGGTCCTGGGTTCGATTCTGTCGGGGTAGATGTTGGTGTGATGAATACGAATGTTATGTCTTGAGTCTTGGATGTTTATCTATTCAGGGTATTCTAGTTGACTGACAACTCGTGACCACGGTCGCTGTAACGCGGCCGAAACGTCGAGAAGGTAAACAAATTAATCGTGATTAAGTCCCGCGGATATAAACATGACTGAGAATCGCAACAGTTTAAAACAAACACAAAAATATTTCTTTCCGACAAGTATTTTAAGAAAAATTCATTGCACTAACATTGCGCGGACTAAGTTTAGAGCCAAAAAGTGGGGTTTTCTACAACGTAAAGCAATAAAACTTTCAAAATTAAATACGCATGTTTTCTTTTTTTACTCCAATTAAAATCAGTGAAGCAGCGTAAAGTGTCTAAAGTAACTTTATGTCTAATCGTATAATTGGACGGCAGCTTGTTATAATTTAAGTAACGTGAACATTGAATGGATTTGTAATAAGGATGTTACCAAAATGTCGACACCGAAGCGTCCCGATTGAAATGAAACTTCCGTTCTGACTTCGGTTCCAACATTTTTCAATCAGAGCTTGCTTATTTAAATACAATCAATTTAATAGCTTTTTTAGTTCTCTTTATTTAGGTACTTAGTTTAAGTTTTTTACTTAATGTGCAAGATTTAAGAAACACGGATTATTTTCATTCTAAAATTTTATAGGCTATGTTAGATTTTGGTAAAAACCCAACGAGAATATAATTCAGTCTATTACTGCTTTTTTCATGTTAAAAAAACCTTTTACTAACAAGTAAAAACTGACTGGTACTGGATTTTTGAATTCATGTGTTCTGCCTACCCCTCTTGGGAATACAGGCGTGAGAATTTATGTATGTATGTATGTAAAAACTGACCGCGTAGGAACTATAGCCCAAGCCCTCTCATACTGAGAGGAGGCCTATACCCAGCATTATTCTAAAGCCGAAACCATACATTATACTTTAATTTTAGTTCAAATAAAACCTCCTCCATGCCATCCCTAGCGCGTGCGCGCTACAAAGAATTCGCGGATTTGCCACGTTTTTGCGCCCGTTGATGTCTATTGTACGGCTGCAGCGCGGCGCTGCTAAACAACAAAATATCTTGCGGCACCAACACAAAGTCATATTTCAATTAATCTTAAGAGCATTTTTTAGGGTTCCGTAGCCAAATGGTAAGACAGAACCCTTATACATTCGTCATGTCTATAAGTCCTTCTTATTCTGCGTATTTCATAGCTAGGTTACCGAAACTAAAAGAGCTATACTGTTTAAACTTGGTAAATAGATGTATTCTGAGAACCGCATTTAGATTTACACACAAAAAAACTAGTGGGTTGCCCAAACTGAACTGGAACTCCTTATTTTTCATCGAACCCAACTTGTGGGGATAGGTTTTCAAAAATAATATTCAGGCTTTTAATAAAAAAAATCTAAAAAATAGTTTGCGAAAGATACACTTCCAACCCCTTTTACATCTAAAATAAGAGTAAAAGAGATAGAGAGATATCTAGTTAATAGTTTTTTAAAACGTCATAAATCGTAAACTGCAATTTACCTTCCATTCCCTAGTCAAAACGAAGCCCTTCGTCCCCAAATCCGACTCGCACTTGGCCGTTTAAATTTTAATTAGATTCCGCAGTTTTTGCTGAAAGAGGTAAAAAGATCTGCGCAGTTTGCCCGTGGTTATTAACGATTGGTCGCGGAATTCGCGAAGGTCTCACCGTGCACGAAGACGTTCGAATTTTTTGGGTCACAAATATGCAAGTAAGTGGTCATCTTGAGAACTCCGAGGTCGAAGTGGTAAGCGTTTCGAGTTTTATGGTAATTTGTAATTTAATGTACTTTATTTGTGTGGTGTGAGGTTTGGAAAGACATACATCACGCTTGTTTTATCTAATGGGGTAAGCAGAGCACACGAAACGCTACATAAACAAAACCAAGCCTGTTTCGCGTTTGGTGACCACTTCTAGCATTTTTTTTTAAGTTTAGAGTTGGCAGGTAAAACAGTGACAAATAGCCTGTTGCTTAAAATAATACTTTAACCTAATCCCTTTAGTCGCCTCGTACGACATCCATAGAAGAAATGGAGAGGTGTCATTCCAACCCTGACACCACACGGAAAATAACAACTTTCATTATTTCCGAGAATGTCACAAAAAGCGACTGAGAAAATAGATTTAGGTGTGCTTTAGGTGACTTTCTAGCAACCCATCACTATTATGCATCTTTCTTTATGTTTAAAACTAAAATTATATTAGAAGTGGCAACAGATCGTGGAATGGTCATGGCTCCAACTATGTAGCGTTTATGTAGAAAGACTTGATGGAGATGTTTTCAGCTGGCAGATTGATTTGCAAAGTACTCGTATATCAATGTCTACAAAAAGCAACAAAAAGTACGATCACTATTGTAAAACAAAACCAACAAACAATGTACCTATTGAATAGCCTAATTATGCTACTAGTAAACACTTTAGCAATGACTAACATTTTCGGTGAGTGACTTAAATAGTTGTCTAGTAATGATTCAGGATTGCTTCAGAGTTGCGATTCTGATCACAATCTCGGCAAAACAAATTCTTATCATTCGCGCTGCGAAACCGAAAGTAAAATCTGTGTTTACCAAACTACTGAATGAGTTTGATTTTTTTAACCGACTTCAAAAAGGAGGAGGTTATCAATTCGACCTAATTTTTTTTTTTGTGTGTATGTTACTCGATAACTCGAAAACCCGTGGACCGATTTTCAAATTTTTTTTTTTAATCGAAAGGGTATAACTTGAAATTGGTCCCATTGGCACGAAACCAGGATCTGATGATGGAATCTTGGAGAAATCGAGGGAACTCTTCAAATTTTATATGGAGATGTACGGCGTTTTCGGTAATTTGTTGATGAAGTCAAGATCTTCCATTCAGTAAACGGAATACTTTCAAAATATTGCTAATTTGAAGTCGGTTTTTTTTTGTTTAAAATTATTTGTATTTGAAGGTACATACAGTCGAGTTCAATAATATATGAGCAAAACTGAGGGTTCAAAATATCTGTACACCTTTATGACATAAACAATAAGGTGCAAAAGTTTGCATATTTGGCAGTTGTCTGCTCATATATTTATGAACTCGACTGTACATACATTCGTGTCTGTATTCCCAATTGGGGTAAGCAGAGCACATAAAACGCTGCATAGACAAAACGATGACTATTTCACATTTTCTGACTACGTGTAGTCGTGTAGGTAACACATATTTTTTAGGTTTTAAGGTGGCAGGTTTAATAGACAGGTCGCTAGCCTGTCGCCTAAAATGTACCTTGAACTATTATGAAGGAATGGAGAGCTGTTATTCTAAACCCGACACTATTATCCATTTAATGCCTATAATTTTAAACCTAAAACCTTATACACTAGGCGGCTGCAAAACGTGAAACAATCACAGTTTTATCTATGTAACGTTTCAACTGCTCTGTCTACTCTACTTGGAAATACTGGCAAGACATACGCGTGTACCATGAAATAAAAACAATATGGATGAAGGAAGAACGCCGTATGCACTAACTTTTGCATTGTAAATGTATTTTGGAATTTCAGCTCTCTCGGGTTTTACCTGCCGTTGCATATTTTATCAAAGTTGTTCATAACAACTAATTAGAATTAGAAGGTTGTCCGAGCGAGCGATTACGTATCAGCACCGTGGGAGACTGCACTTTAACGTTGCAATTCGATAACAATTATTGTATTAATCCTGTGAATTACGGTAGCAAGTTAATTAGTGCTTGTCTGGCGTATCTCTAGGCCTTGTGGACACGCATTATATATTATATTATAGGCTGACGAGGCCGCAACATTGTCACAGTGCTTTGTTTATTATAAAATGCACGCTTTGTCGCCAAATTTTGGTCACGGCCATGGGAAGGGAAATTATTACGAGGAAACTGATTTCCTGCAGCGACTGGGAACATTGTGTTGAATCTGATTTTTTGGATAATAATCGTGCAACTTCAGTTTCAAAGTTGCAGTCACTGGGCAGTATCACCTGGGCCATTCCACGAGCAAGGCAGTTTTGCGTGACACTCCGTAGCATAATTTCATTTTATGTTAATCTGCGTTTTTATGAATAAATCGAATAATGCTTCACATCTCAAACGTTTTGCAAAAGGAGGCATCACTTTAAACCTTATAATTATCGAGATAATAAAATTTTCTTTTTTCATATAATACGGTAATCACAAAAATACAAATAATGGGATGAAATCACGAAAACACAAATTTTTGATTGATATCACAAGACTCTTTATGCTATACATTTATAGCCTTGAATTATAAACATCTTGAGTAATAGTATAATAATTTTAATTTATGATAACCATTGATGTGAAAAAAGATACGTGAAATTATTATTTTTTAATTAGGTGTATTTTTTTTTGTGTTGCGCTGAGTAATATTCATAATCAAGAGAAACACTATTTAAAACTTATTTTTTACAGTAATAACTCAATAAATAACCGATATAGTGATAACCACGTCTATAAAACGACGGAGATCACTCAAATAACGGTAATCACCGTTGCGGTAATCACGTGAGCAATTTAGTTTTTAATTAATTACTTCTAAACGGTTAATAATAAGAACTCAATATTTTTTGTGTAAGTAATTATAACACTGCTTAATATGTCAAAATAATCCGAGTTAAATATATCAACAAAACAAGCGAGAAAAAAATAAAACGGTAATCACTTTCAACTGTGACAAAAAAATCGTGTTGTTTTCTTTCCTTCGTGATTTGGCAGCGACACAATAAGTCACAGGTTCGCACTATTAAGCCGTCGCGGCGTGATAGACTCTTTCTAGGAACGTATCGTCGATGTCTCTCGGAGTGTGCGTTTGAGCAGTACGACGCGTTTTATGGCCAAATTAGGTTAAGACGCAAAACTCGGGACACTTTTTAAAAATGGTTTTAAAAATAAACTAACGTAATAATAATTATTAAGGCAATAGGATTTCATTTATCATATAATTGGCTTGCTGTGAACAACAAAAACCTATAGTTTCCTCGTTTAGTTTTCGAAGTATATTTATGTCATCAACTAACAAATTTTGGAGGTGGGACAAGGCCAAAATGTGGACTCCTCTGACTTTAGATTTTTGTTTCGCGCATTTAATAATAAGAATATACTATTGTTAGACTTATTCTGAGCAGAATA
Source organism: Adoxophyes honmai (assembly GCA_005406045.1). Taxonomy (NCBI): domain Eukaryota; kingdom Metazoa; phylum Arthropoda; class Insecta; order Lepidoptera; family Tortricidae; genus Adoxophyes; species Adoxophyes honmai. The sequence goes on from BHDV01029787.1 coordinate 126,363, forward strand.
AAGTGTGAATTACGTAAGATATTTTTTTTATAAGGTTATCTGTTATAATTAGGATTTCACGGGTAGTTGAACTTGAGAACACGAAAAATCGTACGGCTGGAGAACGGCCCACCTAAACTATTTTCTTTAATTGCATCCACGGTAGAAATGGAGAGGTGTCACTCTAAATCCGACACGATACGAGAAGAAGGACCACAAAACAGCAAGATTTGTTTAGTAAATTTAGGTAGCTACCTAATTTGCAATAGTCCTAGAAAGTAAGATATTCCACCAACAACCAACAAGAAAGTATTAAATGCTGCAATTGCTTCAAAGTGATTCACTTAGCGTTATCTATTATCTAAGTGATGCGAGAAAGCGGCCTCCGGGCGATCCGCCTCCGCTGACACTCGCGCTCGCGACCACACCACAAAGCGATTGGCGATTTTATAATTTCCTAAAACAATGGGAAGAATCAATTTCTGACGCACTACAGTACCAATATATTTTTTGTGTGGTGTCGGATTTAGAATAATACCTTTCCATTTCTTCCGTGGATGTTGTTAAACGACTACTGAGGAACTAGAGCATCGTTTCACAGCGACCCGTATTGGTACACACGGGACCCGTTTAGTTGTACCTACTCCCGCTCCGGGGGGCCGTAGCAATAGCCCATACGGGTCTCCCGGACAGCTGTGAAATCAGCCTTACGCTAGCAGCCCTGAGGCTCTGACACCATATAAGACATGCCCAGTAGAGTACTAATGTCATTTTGGTTGTTCGGAGAAGATTCCGCCAAACAATTGAAACGATCGCTGTGCTCTTATTAGCCGGCCCAAGATCGCGCGTAACGCTAGTGCCTTTTTTCTACGGTTATTGGCTCTGTACCGTTTCTGTGACATTGGCGGTAGACGTTAGTAAGTTGAAATCAATTAACCTTTTCCGGGCATGAGTGGCCAACATTGTTTCTCTATTGGTTCTGTCCTCTATGTCTCACAGCAACCAGAGGCAGCTCAAAGCTTTCCCACACACGGAGACGGTTCCAAGAAACAGCGCGTAAAAGAAATCGAGTGATCTAACCGCGCAATTGGGATCGCTTACGGCTTAATTCGATCGCCGTTAGTTTCTCTGCCATTTTAACTCCATGACTAACACTTCCAAGACTGACATTTACTGTGGAAATTGAGAGGTTTAAGTCAATTAACAAGTGCATATCGTTAGTTTACAGCTATTAAATGTTTTTGGTAATTGACGCTCGGCCTTGTTGCTGTAGTTTCTAATGAAAAATCTATCTACGGTTAACATTACAGAGAAAAGTGATAAAATGATATTGTGAGCCAGATAGATATCTCTATATTTAATTTTCTGTGTTCGTGATCCAGCCACATTTTGTTGCTTCCTCTTGTAACTTCTTCCGTACCTACCACTCATGTGCTCCTCTAAGATAAAAAAAAATGTTCCAATATAATGTTGTGTATCTGGAGCAGAGATGTACAAAATACTTTTAAAAAAGTATTTAAATACAAAATGCAAATACTTTTTAAAAATAGTATTTCAAATGCAAAATACAAATACTTTTTAAAAATAGTATTTCAAATGCAAAATACAAAATACGTATTTTCAAAATACTTTATTAAAATAAAATACTTTTTTTTACTATCACAGTGTTGTAGCCCGACTGCCACAGTGTTGTAGCCCAACTGCCACAGTGTTGTAGCCCAACTACAGTGTTGTAGCCCAACTACAGTGTTGTATCCCGACGGCCAGTGTTTTTAGCTTAACTACCACAGTGTTGTTGCCCGACTGCCACAGTGTTGTAGCCCAACTACCACAGTGGTGTAGCCCGACTACCACAGTGTTGTAGCCTAACTACCAGTGTTGTAGCTCAACTACAGTGTTGTAGCCCAACTCCCACAATGTTGTATCCCGACGGCCGCAGTGTTGTGGCCCAAATGCCACAGTGTTGTAGCCCAACTACAGTGTTGTGGCCCAACTACAGTGTTGTATCCCGACGGCCAGTGTTTTTAGCCCAACTACGCCAGTGTTTTTAGCCCAACTACCACAGTGTTGTAGCCCGACTACCACAGTGTTGTAGCCTAACTACCAGTGTTGTAGCCCAACTACAGTGTTGTAGCCCAACTCCATTTAATAGACAATTACATAGTTTTGACAACAAACACTAGGTACTTGTATTAATGGGCTGTCAGCGTTAAACATTAAACGTAACGAGGAAAAATAGCGATATGTAAACTACCTAACCTACAATTAATATGTAATAACGTGCGTTTTGTTTCATCTGTAGCGCCACTAGCGGTCATTTGCTAAATTTAAACATACATACATATTCTCACGCCTGTATTCCCAAGAGGGGAAGGCAGAGCACATGAATCACATCCAGTGCCACGTCTAGCAACTCCAGGGTAACCAGACGGCTAAACGTGACATTGCAGTGACAGGTTGCTAGCCTGTCGCCCACAATACACTAACCCTTTCCCAGAGTCGACTCTTACAATTAAAAAGTATCTTGTATTTTACAGCCATTTTCCAAATACAAAATACGTCTCGAAAAGTATTTCAAATAAAATACAAAATGCTTTTTACGAAAAAGCATTTAAATGCAAAATACAAAATAGGTATTTTGCATTTTGTATTTGCATTTTAAATAGAAGTATTTCAAATAAATCGCATCTCTGATCTGGAGCTATACACTATTATGCTAGAGATGGGTGCCGAATGCATATATTATTAGGTTAAGTTATGTTTGCAACAATACACGAGATAATAATATCTCGTTGTCATTACGGGACATTGTTCTTGTGTAGAATTGACTCTAGTGGAACTAGCTAGGTGTCGTATTTTGAATATTCGGGATGGTTGTTACAATTTTAACGTCTGGGAAAATAGACACGAATACAGCTTGAAATATGTAGCCTGAAATTTTATTTACTTAGTAACTTTTTCCAATTCTGAAATATACCCCAATTTCAGGAATTACCTCCACAATTTGGTAGAACACAACTGCCGTTTAGTTCATAGTTTTAAAAAGAAAGTTATTCTATTAATTCCTTCTATAGTGTGGGACCACGAGAAAATGTTATCATTGTTGTAAATGTTTCTGTTTTAAATAAACAATTTTTATTTTATTTTATTTTTTTTAGTTAATCTAATTGACAAAAAGCGATACGATCGTTGTCAAATAACAAAGGAAGTCTGTGCCCGCGCCGCGACGAATGCGCGGGTTTTTGTCCGATTTAACAGTTCATTGGTTTTTCTAGTTTATTTACTTACAAATTTTAGTTAGCTTTGCTATTCTATGGAATATTAGGTAGTTGGTCAATGGTAATTTACTTTAACAAAATATTTTTAACTAGCTTTTGCCCGCGGCTCCGCTCGCGTTAAATTCGGGGTAGTACAGAAAAGCTAGTACACATACCTATTTATAACTTTCTACATTGAAAATTGCAGAATTCTCCACAAACTTCCACCCCTCACTTTAGGGAAATGGGGGGTTTTGAAGAGACAAAAAGTAGCCTATATCACTTTTCATGCCCGAAACTATCTCTACCAAAAAAAATCACGTCAATTTATCGCTCCGTTTGACCGTGAAAGACGGACAAACAAACAAACAAACAAGCAAACACGCTTTCACATTTATATATTAGTACGGATACGGATATGCGAAAGTAGTTACTTTCGGTAAAAAAATTGGAGTGATCTAAATTTTATAGGTGTTTTATAGGCTTTTATAAATGGATAAAAAAAATCGGGATGATTATTTTAACCTGCCTTTGCCAATTACTCATGGTAGCACAGGATAGTCTGGGTAGAAGTTCGTTACGCAACTCGCACCGAGCGCTCCTAACCAACTCTGACGCAACGTTTCCGTTGCGGGGGATTATCAACGCAGTTAGTCCGGTCGTAAGATCTAGACCAATAAGATCTAGATTCTAGACCAAAATAGACATGTTTGCAGACGCAACTAATTCTAATTAGGTAACCAATCTAGCTGATTCTTTCTGAAAAAAAATGGTTAACGTATTCAAGAAGCAAATTAATGCTTTTTAACGTTTAACTCTAAATAGCTAAAGCCATCTTTTTAAATTTACAGTTTTTTTTTCACCATTTCCATTTCTTCTGCGGATATCGTAAGAGGCGAATAAGAAATAAGTTAGGGTTTTTGCGCGTCGTGTCCGTTACTGCTTATTTATAATTGCATAGGTTTTATTTTCACAGACTAAAAAGTGCGTCAAGTCTATCGTCTGCGCAGCACCTAAGACGTCCCTGCCGAACACAGGCCTCCCCTTTGGACTTCACTTTCAAATCAAATCGAATCAAAATCATTTATTTTGCTTGATAAATACATTGAAACATGGTATAAAGATAGTAGGAAGCCGTGATAGTCCAGCGGTTCGAACTGTGGCCTCTCAAGCAGAGGGTCGTGGGTTCAAACCCCGGGCTCGCACCTCTGAATTTTTCGGAATTTACGTGCGATATCAAATTTGATATTTATCACGAGCTATTCGGTGAAGGAAAACATCGTGAGGAAACCTACACACAGCGACGAAGTAATTCAACGTTGTGTGTGAAGTTCCCAATCCGCACTGGGCCCGCGTGGGAACTATCGCCCAAGCCCTCTCATACTGAGAGGAGGCCTGTGCCCTGCAGTGGGACGTATATAGGCTGATGATGATGATGATGATAAAGATAGTAAACATTAAATGGAGTGGTTGAGATTGAAAGCAAACTTTGGAGTGTCTTGTTTATAAATACAAATTAGATGTGTACCTATTCTATAAATAATTTCCATCGACAACTTTTTAAACTCTTGGAAAGATTGTTGACGCACGCGTCGAGGCGCGCGCGCCGCCAAATGTCAAAATACCTAAGCAAATAGTATAAAGGCATCAGCTGATGTCAATATGGTGCACAGAATAAAATCTTTCTGGATAAGTATATTCTTTATAACCTCAAATAAGGATACATAAAATTATGTTATTCGATAATTTTGCCAAATCTGAGTAAAGCATTTACATGGTAGCAACCGAGCAAGTAACTGTTTTTATAATTTTAAGCAATGTAGTCAAATTAAAGTGTTATTAGCAGAAACAGACACAAACGCAAATATAAGAAGATAATAGACAAAGAGCAAAAACAGATTTTTCTATGTAAAGGTTCATATGTAAATATACAATCATCATATACATCGCGCCTGTATTCCCAAATGGGGTAGTCAGAGCACTCGAAACGCTACATAGACAAAACCATGTCTATTTCATGATTCAGCCACTTCCAGAAAAAATTTACGCTTCAAAGCAGCTGGCAGATGTATAATAGTGACAAGTTGCTAGCCTGTCGCCTAAAGCATAACGTTACCTATATCCTTGGTCGCCTCTTACAACAAGGCACATTTGGATATCGATATTGACTATTTGTTAAGAATTCTGAGTATTTGTTAAACATTTAAACATTTTTCGTAATACTTGCGAAAAATGGAATCGACAAGGAAGCAAACCCGCGGGCGCGCAGTAAAGGACGCGGAGGCTGCGCGCGCGCCGGCGCCAGCATACCGAGCGGTTCTTTTATTGTGACGCGACCTGACCCACTGATTCGCGGCCAACATACCTAAGCATACGTCAAGATGAATTCCGATTCACGCGGAACATCTAAAAATAAAATTTTGGGGAGAAATAAAATCTTGCATGAAGTTTAACATGCATTTAATAGTGATTTACACAAAACCGCGATACAACGGCGCGTCGCAAGATATAACGATGCGAACTGCTGCGATTTATTCTTAAAAACATCGCATCACATCACGGATAACCGTGTTACACAAAAGTATGAGAGCCCTCTTTGTGTGACGTGACTCCTTTTGTTAGGCGCGAACAGAATCAGCTGAGCACGCTTAGTGAACGATTAGATGTTGTGACAGGCATCACAATCAAAGGACATCCGAAGTACGTAATTAGTGTGTAGCGTAACTCTGCTTGTAACTAAATGAAAAGACTTACCGAGTTAATATCCTCACTTCACATTCAATCAGAAAATGACCTACTTTTCCATCGTTTAGCGATTCTATGGCATAATTTCCTTCATGTATCATTTTATCCTTTTTGAATACAAGTGTGCTACAGTTACGACAAGATTACTATGATGGAATGCAGAACTGCAGTGGAGTATAATTTACCGTAGACGGTTCTTGAAGCATCCATCTAGCAACGATCGGGCCCCAGGGAGACCGCTGACTTTGCTGTAAGTGTTGCTACATATACTGATAAACCAGTGAATCTACCTAATGTTAAAGCAATCTACTGATCTGACTTATCTATAAAATAAAGTCGTGTTAGTTACACTATTTATTACTCAAGAACGGGTGAACCGATTTGGCTGAAAATTGGTGGGAAGGCAGCTTAGAACCAGGAGACGGACATAGGATAATTTTTATCCCGTTCCCGGGGGATGTGCCATAAAACGTAGCATGACGACAGACTGACAAAAATCTCCAAGGCGGAACAAAGTTCGCCGGGTCTGCCTAGTTTTTTATAATCAGAGAAATCTACCTGACTTTTATTTGACTGTAATGTCCTATCTTACTTGATTATCAAGAGCGATAGAAATAATCGGTTTTCGATATAAACAAAACAAATGTAAGGAACAGACTAAATAAAAAGACCAGTTCCTTTTCCGATGACACAAAAATCTTTACGGAAATTTTGTCACGTATGACGAAAATAATTAAAAAAGTTTTTTTTTTTAATTTCATTCAAAGTCATGCGTGCTTAGGTGTCTGCTTCTATTGCATTAAATCAACTTTTATTTTCTATTGATTTTTTTTTTCAGAATCTACTGCATTTCTAGTATAATTTCTGTTTACTTCAGTTTGCATCTGACAACACTGGCTATAATTGAGCCATCGACTGGTCGGCTGGCGGTCGCCCCGGGGGCGGGATATCTCGGCCAATGAAGCGGGACACACAACTTTGTCTAACTGTGCTTTATTTGAGTTTGAATACTTAAATACAGGAGCTTTAGTATTTTAAAGAAATGCTCAGTTGATTTGAGGGTGATGTGATAACTAAGGTTTACATACATCTTGTTTGTATTCCCAAATAGGGTAGGCAGAGCATACAAGACGCTACATAGACCAAACAAATCTTAACTATATCACGCTTTATACATAGCTATAGCTACGTTCTGTATATATTTTAGTAACCCCGTGTGGTGCCGGGTTAGAATAGCACCTCCCCCTTTCTTCCCGTGGGTGTTGTAAGAGTCGACTCTGGGAAAGGCTTAGTGTATTGTGGGCGATGGGCTAGCAACCTGTCCCTGCAATATCACGTTTAACCATCTGATTACACTGACATTGCTAAACGTGGCACTGGATTTTTGAATTCATGTGCTCTGCCTACCCCTCTTGGGATTACAGGCGTGAGAATATGTGCATAGGTATGTATGTCAAAGTTAAATTAACGAGGTATAATAGTAAAGAATTGCTAGCCTGTCACCTAAAGTATAATTAAACATACTCTTTTAGTCGCCTCTTACGACTTCCGCGGAAGAAAGGGAGAGTTAACATTCTTAAACGTAGGTTAGGGTTTAAGAAGGACATTGGTGTTTACTGAGAAAATAAATATACTGTAGCGGGGTGTAAACTCAATTTTGTTAGGCCAATATATTATATGTATTTAATATTGCTAGCAAGCAGTAACGTATCAGTTTTGTGATCTTCTTATTTAAAAAAAAGTATTCATGTTGTGTAAAAATTTATCCATCTTCAAAAAACTGAAGGACAAAGTAGATCCCACAGTATCTAAGGTATTTAGTCAACAGTCGTGTTTAATTTTTGGTGCCAGTTATTCGAGCAAAATATGAGTATGTAATTAGTTGTTCTATCATGCATTTGTTTACACAATTTAGCCTTACCATCCCGCTTTATAATTTACCCAACCATTTTCTAAGTTTAGAGAACTTTTCTAGCAATTCTGTTTATAATTCAAAAGCTGTATGAGCAGAGTGAACGGCGGATCTGAATAAAATGTGGGGCGCGCGCGCAGAGAAACCGCCATTATTATAATGTAACGGTCAAGTGCAGCGCCGCGCGTGCGCGGGCGGGCGCGGATTACTTAAAGTAATGCGAGTTGATTAAAGCAATAAAGTAACTTGATTATGTTTATGGAAAACTGACGACGCAGTGCTATAGGTAATGCCAGCTGAAATAAATTTAAACATAGTTATTTTAGCCGCACAAAACTTTCAATATTGACATAAAATTAGTTTGTCATTAAATACTTAAGAAAACACTGGTTGAAAATTTACTTGATAGTTTTCAGTGTATTTTGTTTTAAGCAGAGTTTTAGTCACATCTATCAAGTCTCTTTTATATACAGGACGGCAAGGAGGCGATTTTAGAAATCGTTAATGTGAAAGTATTCACTCGCTGAATCCATGCGTCAAGGAAACTCAAATTATTTTGGCTAATTTTATTTTTATTAGTTCCATCTGAGATCTAATTATTCAAATTTGAGAGTTAACGAAACTAATTTGTTTTGCGCTAATCACAAAATAACACTTAATAATATTTATTTAATAATATTTACACAATATTTAGTTTAATTTTTGTATTTTATAAAAAAAAACTTAAATTGCGAAACGCGCTGAAGCTGAAAAATACGCAAAGTAATTTTAGCTTCTTTTACAACAGAGACATTTAATTTTTAAATTACAAGAAGATTATTTTAAAAGAATTTCGCGTATTTTAAAACCCCGAAAACCAGCACCAAAAAAATCACTTCCAATTTTTTTTCGCCTACAATTTCACCGCAAAAATTGTCAAAAACAGAACTCACCGAGGCACAGAGCCAGGGCGACGATAGCACTGATACGCATCCTGATCGGTGACGTCACTGTAAATGCGCGCGGAGCGGTCGGCGCGCGGCGCGGGACTGGCGGCCGGCGCGCGCGCCGCTGTATTTACGCGCTGCCGACAGGACTTGCATTGATCCAAAATGTATACAGCCATTTTCTTCTGTAAATCCTGTATTTATTCCTGTACTAGCTGTGCCGCGACTCCGTCCGCGTGGAATAATGACTAATTTTCCCCCGTTTTTTCCACGTTTTCCAATGTTTCTTCGGTCCTAGTTATTGGTCGCAGCGGAATGTTATATAGCCTAAACCCTTCCTCTGTAAATCCTGTATTGTCATTTTACGTGTGGTGTTGTGTGTAGAATAAAACATCTCTATTTCTCCCGTGGTATGTATGTACTGTATATTGTATAGAGGCATTGTATAAGTAAAAGGCGACAAAAGATGTAGGTAAAGGTAACAATCGAACCAATTGATAACTGAATCACCATAAAACCTATTAACAATGAACATTACTATGACATTGCATTGCTAGACTAGACACATAATTATGACATCGCATTGCTAGACATAGGGAATCTTTATTACATTTACATTGACAACATTATACGGTGGTTCAAGAATCAACTAGTTCTACTCTACATTTCAGGCTACAGGCTAGAAACCTGTTACTATTTTGCCTCATCTATCTCACATAAACCTAAAATAGCAAATAGTTTTATCTACGTAACGTAACGTTGTGCTCTGCCTGCCTCATTTGGAAATACATGCTTGATGTATCTAAGTTTAACCCTTAGGTGCATGATTTAATTTTTTTTTACGAATAAAATATATGTGGTTGGGAAATATGGGTGAATGCCAGGAAAAATAGTAAAAAAAATCTTAATCATTTTTTTATATTTTTTTTTTGACGAAAACACTTTGTATCATTTTTGATACTCCATGGAGCAAGCACTAAAAAAAATATGTTCTAATATAATTAGTCAATAAACAATTAACCTGAAAAATAGAATTTAAGCATTCTAAACAATCGCAAAACATTAGCTACAAATGAAATTCATGTTTTTGTGTGTTTGTGGGTATATACGGATCTTGTGAACTCGTCGATGGCCTGTTCTCGTTTAATAAAATGAGGATCTGGGAGACTTAGTTGAACCAGGTTTTTCTAGAAAATTTAAATCTTCTGCCATACTTGTAGGTTCTTCTGTTGTCTCTTCTTCCTCGAGAATTGTTTGCAGTTCTTCGAGTGATTAATAAAACTCCAGGTCATCTCCTTCGGACTCGGCATTGTCTTCCGATATTTTTCCACCTTCTAACTGAATCAACAGTGCTTCTACGTCATTTTCTAAGACAAACCCTATGTGATATGGTAGGCATGTTAATAAGCTTTTATTAACATGCCCACACTACTTGCTAAATAATGGTAAAGTATAAAAAAACTCAAAAAAGTGCTATAAACCATGCTGGTAGAAAAGTAAGCGTATTGCACGGAGTGTCATTATTGATACTACAAAAAAAGACGCCATCGCATGGAGTATCATTTTCGATACCAATTGAAAACTCAAAAAAACTGTTGTATTAACACAAATCTCACACAAACTTCTATAATGCCCGATAAATATAAATACTAACCTTTCTTATACATATTTTTTCGATTGGAAATATCTCATGATCCGCCAGATAAAAAAAAATGAAAACTTGCAATTTCTCCTTTTGCAAAAAGTAGCCACACAATTCAAACTTTTGACACTTAGTATAAAAATGACTGTACTAGGGTTGACAGTTTTTTTTTTTCTTTGAAGTATTTGAGCAAAGGTAACCAAATACTGGTATTAGAACGTGGCGAGAAAGAATAAAAATATTTTAGAGTGGTGAAAAGACATGGTATCATTTTTGATACCGTATGCACCTAAGGGTTAAACCTGGAAGTTATGCTTACATTGCCGTCGTTGCCAACGAAGCGTGAAAAAGTTGTGGTTTTGTTTGTTTAATGTTAAGCTTGCCTGTTTTTATGTAAGTAAGTATGTAATAAATAACGTTTGGCTTATCACATAGCGTCCCTAGTATTGCGTTCATTGACAGATACAAACAGATTTTCTAACAAATAAGTGTGACGAATTGCCATCATTTTTATGTATCGTTAAGGAAAGCCTATCAAAAGCAAATTAAATAATTTACCTTTAGGCTTAGCGCAGCACCACGCGCGAGACGACACGCGCGCGGGATAGGCTGCCTATCTTTTATAACGTCTCTAGTTGGACAGTGACAGGTATAGTCAATCTTGCGCGCATTTCTAATCGCGGCTTGCTGTGCTAAGCCAGCTGACGTCTCTAGTTATACATTGACAGATATAGCCTGTCTCGCGCGCATTTCTACTCGCGCCTTGCTCTGCTACGCCGGCTGACGTCCCTAGTGTGTCGCCTAAATTATACCTTCACCTATTTCTTTAGTCGCTTCTTACGATGTCCACGAAAGACTTGGAGAGGTATTATTCTAAATCAGACCCCACACAGCACTAATTCTACCTAGTTTCTGACGATAAGTCGTTAGATCGGAATTAGAAAGGAGAGCGAAGCCGGCTGCCCTCTGACCCGCTGTGAAGCTATGCCTCTACCATGAGTCGCCATTACGATGCATCAGTCGAGAATAAACGTGCTTCGAATAGTTCTCGATTCAACTTGTCGATGGTACTCGGGTAAATTTTCGGGCGTTTGAACCGCTGTCATTATTCTCAATACTTTTTTGTCAGATTCTGTGAGAAATGTGTACATAATAGTCTAGTGTGTACCTAAAAGGCACAGACTCTATACATATAACACACTTATTGTACCAATTTCTTAAGAAATCTAATAAAAAAAAGTGTTGAGAATAATGACAGCGGTTCAAACGCCCGAATATTCACCCACTCCCCACTTGGCATACAACATCACGCCTGCACTCCCGAATGGGAACGACAGAGCACACGAAACACTAGACAGAATCAACGACCGCAGCACACTTTAGGTTTCTAGTCGAAAGATACAATAGTGACAGGTTGCTACCCTGCCGCCTAAAATGTATCTTAACTTATTTTCTTAGTCGCTCCTTACGTTATCCACGGAAGAAATGGTAGAGTAAATATTTAGTGGAAAAAATATGTTTTTGGACCCCCTAACTTTATTGTTATTCCTATTTATATGTACGCGGGACTTAATCACGATTTTATTTACCTTCTCGACGAGTTGACACAACTCGTGACCACGGTCGCAGTAACGCGGCCGAAACGTCGAGAAGGTAAATAAAATCGTGATTAAGTGCCGCGTACATATAAAAAATATGAGTGAGAATCGCGAAAGTTTAAAACATTTATTGTTATTTTTTTTCTATTTTAAGCGCATTTCAGAGAGTACACTTAACAAGTCTCAACAGTATAATTCTTGTGGTAAGTAGTAGACTTAGTTGCCGTGGTAGTTTCTAGGCTGGCAACACTGCCGTCCGCGCTTAGTGCAAGAACCGTACCTACATTCGCTAACATGTTGCAACGATTCACTCGCGTTTTCCTTAAAAATTAGGCACTAGAAAAGGAACAAAACCATAGTTTTATGCGCTCGTATGAAACGGCGCAGATTTCAAGCATCTATGCTGTAGCAATAATTGCGAATTTGAAAGTTGAGTAATAAGATGTACCTATAAGCATCAACGTGTGTGCTCACATTTTGGGGTGTTGATGTGCAATGAATGCGTCGCAGTAAACGTCCAGTACAAAACAAAAAATATCACGGTGACGCATTGATGTATTATTGTTGCACTGCTGGACTGTTGCAAAAATCTGGTGTACATAGGTATGTAATTTAAAAAAATCTTGGAAGTATCTCTAAAAGAGATATTGTTATCCAGGTTGGAAGTTGTAGTGCAACTGAACGTTGAAACTTCGTTAGCGCGATGTAGGAAATGATTTTGTCAACTGATGATGATGATGTAGATGACGTTTGAAGAAGAAGTTTTACTACTCGACGGTAGGTGGCGCTACACGGTAGGTTTCAGCTCAACAGTAACTGTAGTGCGGAGTTGTGGACCATAGATAATAGATATCTATAGATTTCGTTAGCATGAATAACTATACAAAATGCGATTCACTTAAGATTTTTACCGCAACACAATTACTGATGTGACGTGTGAATAAATCGGTACCTTTCAATTCTTTCCATGGATGTCGTAAGACACAACTGAATTACCTATTCCTGGTTATGTCTATGTAGCGTTTTGTGTGCTCTGCGTACTCTTGGGAATACAGACGTGATGCACGAATGTATGTATGTTGTAACGCCAATAACTCCGCCTGTCGTCGTAAAGCGCTAAACGATTAAACCGTAATCGTGACCACAGGAGACGTCGACCAAATATGAAATATAATATTCTTTGCGAACTTTTTATTTAACTTAATTTGCTGTAGGAGGCTAAAAGACAGTTTGTCCAGATTTTTCGTAGTCTTGCTTCACCATCTTCGTCATTTCATAATTTATCTTCGACAATGTGCGATGAAATTTGACATGAAGCTGTTCTTATAATATCACTTAATATAAAACAGAGCTTACCATAGAATGTTGTTGTTCTGGATAAGAATGTTCTATAACGATAATTTTTGTATGCAAAAATTACTTAGATTTAGATTTGTTATAGTAAATGATAGATTACTCACATATTGATACCAATAACGCCATCTATTGTCACTGGCTGTACCTTGGTAATTTCCTTGTGTGAGCAACTCGTAGTATTGTATTGTATTACTCTTTATTGCACATAAAATAGTTACAGAAAAACAGGATACAGGATTACAGCTTCATGTACAAAGGCGAACTTATCCCCGAGGGGATCTCTACCAGTTAACCTTCAGGCGATTGACAGGATAAATGGAAATGAGTAGACATACAAAAAAAAGAAAAAACATGAAGATAAAACCTAAACTATAACTAAACAAATATATACAAGGTGGCCGGAAATTGACCGTCAAGCTTTTGGCC
>BHDV01029809.1:0-25086 GCA_005406045.1 Adoxophyes honmai
TTTGCACATAAGTGGAGTTACGTACTTCTTCCACTGACGGTGCAATTTGTAACTTTGTCTATTGACATTAAGAGTCAATTTTGAACTGCACATAATTTGACGCCGGTCGTCAGGAGGATAGACTTACACCTACTTACCTACATGTTCGTCATCACATTTACTATTATTATCAAACGTAGAGCAAGCCACAATACTAACAACATCTGTCTCTAAATAAATGAACATTTGCACGGACCACAGACGGAGTTCTAGTATTAAGTATAGTCTTACAACTCGGGACAACCGACAGCACCCATCATCATGATTGAAATTCGACTTTCCTCTGGCTAACTTCACTAAATCTGATGTCACTAATCAGGTCCAAGTTCATATAGTGATCAGCAACAATTTATCTCTTATTGCGTTGTTTTTTCAATTCTTCATACTCCGTATAAACTCCAATAATTTTGCAGATGCATTACTTTCAGTGTTTCTGATATAATTCTTGCTACAAGAATAAGGAATCACGATTTATGGGATATACTTCAAACTGATTTAGCTGCTTAAGTCATGAACAACTTACTCTTAATCCGAGTTCAAGATACAAGGTTAACGGTAACTCCGTCAAAAACAGCATGGTACTTTGAGAAATACCGCAATAAAGAGATTTCTCTCCCAGATGTCATCCCTGGGGATCGAAGTCCACAAAGAGAAAGTTGGGAGTTGTATTTGTGCAATCGATCCCGTGTGGTGCCGGGTTAGAATAGCACCTCCCCCTTTCTTCCCGTGGGTGTCGTAAGAGTCGACTCTGGGAAAGGGTTAGTGTATTGTGGGCTATAGGCTAGCCACCTGTCACTGCAATATCACGTTTAACCATCTGGTTACCCTAAAATCGCTAAACGTGGCACTGGATTTTTGAATTCATGTGCTCTGCCTGCCCCTCTTGGGAATACAGGCGTGAGGATTATCTATACTAATATAATCTATACTAATATAATAAAGCTGAAGAGTTTGTTTGTTTGTTTGTTTGAACGCGCTAATCTCAGGAGCTACTGGTTCGATTTAAAAAAATATTTGTGTGTTGGAGAGACCATTTATCGGGGAAGGCTTAGGCTATATAACATCACGCTGCGACCAATAGGACCGAAGAAATAGTGGAAAATGAGGGGAAAATACGGGGAAAAAAATTCACAATTCCACGCGGACGGAGTCGCGGGCACAGCTAGTGTATGTATGTATGTATCTTCGAAACGCCATACAGAACAGTTTTTGACAGCTGGTGACGTAGATAGCGTTTGTCAAAGGAGTTGTATGTATGTATGTATCTATGTATGTATGTAACTCTTTATTGTACAGAATAAACATGACGAAATAGCAAACAAAACAAAACACAAGTACAAAGGCGAATATATCCCTTAAGGGATCTCTTCCTGCTAACCTTCAAGCGATTGACAAAACATGTGAAAATAGAGTAGACACACAAAAATAGTTCAGGAGAAAAAAAACCATTAACCTAAAATAAACAAATATATTATTATTATAGTATACATCCTACAAATAAATATAAACATACATATACAAGTACATAAAAATACACATAATAAAATACATAATAGACTAATACATATCGCACGTTAAATCCAACACCGTCACTATCCAAAAACTCCATTTTTTTGTTTTCTACGCCATCTTACAACACTTGAGGTAAGCTACACTGTCATTTGAACGAAACGCTCACCGCATTGGTTCCGGCAGATGGCGTAGGTACCCAAACGACATTTTGCAAAGTTGAGCGCCGATTGTAGTTCCAAGACTGTCCTTAGGCCGGCCACATACATTCAGAAAAATTCCGTTTCGGAATCTCGAATCGGAAAATCGGACGCAGTCAATCCATACAAAATCTATGGACCACCACACACATTCGGAAGCTTTCCGTTCGGAATTCCGCACGGAATTTTTCCGAATGTGTGTGGCGGTCCATAGATTTTGTATGGATTGTCTGCGTCCGATTTTCCGATTCGAGATTCCGAAACGGAATTTTTCCAAATGTATGTGGCCGGCTTTATGCTGGTCACACGTCACTTGCGCCAATTAGGAAAATAATAAATGGAACAGTGACACTTTGTATTTAAAGTTGGTTTCACTCAGCGGTATTTAGTGAAGTTGTAAGTGGATTAGTGCCATATTGTGTTTAATGACGGTGTGCCATTGAAGAAAAAGGTGAGTTTTGTGATTTTATTTTAAATAGAATACTGTCATTTTGTAACTTAATAATTTATTTTGTAATATGGACAGGTAACGGATAAGAACACTCTTGTGGTTATTTTAGTGAAAAATAAATACCAAATGTTTCGCAGCATTCATTTTGCAGTAGATATACGTAAAAAAATTGATATATAATGTCACAGTTATACCTTGGTTACACGCTAGGGATGGGTCCCTAAACAGTGGCGAGACTGTTTTGGGTCTACTAATTGTAAGTAACTCGCTTAATGTTGTTCGGTAGTAGCACACGTTATTATCGTCATTTATATTATTATCAACCCTATATTTGACAATAATATAAATGACGATAATAACGAAGGTAGATGTGCGCCGGTATCAGATTCGTTGAGCACGAGCAGTCGCGCGAAGAGAGCGGTGGCGCGCAGTGCGCGTTTGGCAGCAGCAGCACTGCAGCTGCCGCGGCTTCTAGATGACGGGCTACGAATTAGCCCGAAACATTTCGGGCTAAACTCCATTTAAAAACGTGAGTTATCCATGAATTTTTTTAATACCACGTTATTATGTTAACTCTTTTTATAAAGATACTAGCGACTGCCCGCGACTTCGTCCGCGTAGATTTCGGTTTATACCGGGAGAATTTCCGAATTATTTAGTTTTGGCTGAAAGAGATCCATACATTCACACTCACAAACTTTTACATTTGTAATATCAGTAGGATAGTAGGAAGCGCCCGCCAGAGTAGCTAGCAGATGGTAGATTTTTCCTACTTTGTTGGCGTTTATCGTCATATTTCAGAAAATTCCACAAACCCTTTGAAAATTGTATCCTATATGCTATTCTGATGTATAAGCTACATTACTGTAAAGTTTCATCAGAATCCATTCAGTAGTTGTTGCGTTAAAGAGTAACAAACATCCAAACATCCAAACATCCAAACATCCAAACATCCAAACATCCGTACTCACAAACTTTCACATTTATATTAGGATTAGTAGGATTTGTTTCTAAAGGATGTTTTACGATCAAACTGTGTATGTTGATTTTGTGATTTTTTATTAAGAGTTGCCTTTTTTATGACATTATGAATTATGATAAGGTCATAAATTATTAACTCCGAATTGTTGAATTTTATTCGAAGATGAATCTTGTCAACAACGAACTTAAGTATATATATTTTTAATTCCTTCTATGTACAAAATTTTACATTTTTAAGTTATTTTTACTGAAAAAAGTATTGTTTTGTTTCTATTTATTGATAAAAATTACTATAATTACCTAAGCTACAAAAAAAATATTCGACTATTCATATATTTCTGTAGAAGCAGTAACAATTTTAGCTTTAAATGAAAAATGTTAAGTGGAAGAATGTCACAACATGTTAAGTTTGTTCATTTAATAAAACATGTAACAAATGTAAAATGTTTCATTTTATAAAATAAACAAGCAACCATTAATCCTTTAGATAAAAATAATAAGTAGCATAACAATACATGTACATGGTGAGTTCGCTAAAACTAATCTTATTCATCAAAAATCTATTATTGGTTCTCCTGAACAAATACACATTTTAGGATATTGCCGGTTTTGGATTAACGTGCGATATCCGTACCAATATATAAATGTGAAAGTGTGTTAAACTAGGGCAAGTAACACTAAATTACAATTATATACAACCAAAAGAAAACTAAAGTACTACACTAAAAACTCATCTTAAAATTAAACTAAAACTAAACAAAAAAATCTAAAATTGGGCCCTTGGGTAGGGTTCCCATCACGCAGGCAGCATACCCGCGTTGAATGGCTATGCTAGCCTTTGAGCGAGGAAGCTGCCTGCGCGAGGGTCTCCTGTTGCTTTCCTCAAGCGCCTCCCCAAAGCTTTGTGGAACCCACGAGCGCTCTTTCCCCACGGTCCGAGCGTCTCGACACCAAATGCGACGACTTCATAATATTGGGTGCCCAGACACTCGTATTTGCTGACCTTGAGCCGTTCCCGGGCGTCTGCCGCTGCGCCGGCTTTCCTGCATGTCGCAGCCAAGTAGGACGAGGCAAGTGTGTCGGCGTAAGTATCGTCCCACACCACTGCCCTGCCCATCCGCCACGGGATCAATGACATTCCATCAGGGCGCTTGCCGTCTCCACGCACAATCTGTGGTTCTAGCATGGCGGGAACGTTGGCACTCACGAGCGCCCTTCTGATGATGTAATTGAGTGCGGCGTGTCGGGACAGGCGACCGGCGCTCGAGGAACAGGTTAGTCCGTGGAGACCGAGACGATCTACGTGTGCTCCACATGAGGAGCAGTTATGCTCCACACAAACCTCAACGCCAAGTCGAAGACCGACGGCAATACGGAGTGTGCATGGGTCGATGAAAGTGCCAGTATGCGGTGAGGGATAGGCATGGAACTAATGACCAGATTCTGGCCTCGAAACAGCCAAAAGCCTGGCACGGTCCCTGCCTACTGCTGTGTTGATCAGTAAATCTATTGTTGCTTCAGAAATTATTGTATCCCAGGCCCTTTGAAATTTCGGGTTGGATGGAAAGTGTGTTTGTTTGTTTGTTTGTTTGTCCATCTTTTACGGCTAAACGGAGCGATGGATTGACGTGATTTTTTAGGTAGAGATAGTTTAGGGCATGGAGAGTGACATAGGCTACATTTTGTCTCTTCAAAACCCCCCATTTCCCTAAAAAAGTGAGGAGTGGAAGTTTTCAATGTAGAAAGCTATAAAATTGGTATGTGTGCTATCTCCTCTGTGATACCCCGAATTTAACGCAAGCGGAGCCGCGGGCAAAAGCTAGTATAAGAATAAATATAAAACTTGTTAAATACATAAACCTACACGCATTACTAACACAAGTCAGAAAACATACTATACCTTACACATTCAGGAGGATCTGTCGAGCCAGTAGGTACTAACTCACACGATTACGCAGGGTCGCAACGATCTGCGATTTTCTGATGTCTGAGGCAACTGATCCCACAGCCGGACAGCATGCCCAGAGAAGGAACTGGAGTAGGATTTGGACTTAATGATAGGAAAAGCAAGAGAGAAGTTGTCACTCGACCGGCAACGATTCCCAGAACCGTCGGCCAAGTAACTGAATATCTCTTCAAGATAGGAAGGGGACTTAGGGTTAAACAGAACATTAAAGGGCAATGAAAGGATGTGAACATTGCGACGGAAACAAATCGGCAGTCACCTCAGCTGAGCGCGGCAGCAAGACATGTGGTCATACTTGCGGAGGCCAAATATGTAACGGATGCACACATTCTGCAGCCGTTCGAGCTTGTCGAGCAGCTGTTCAGAGAGGTCCAGATAAGCGATGTCGCTGTAATCCAGCAGAGGAAGTAAAAGTGCATTAACTAGAGAAATCTTAGTTTGAAAGGGAAGAAAGTTTTGCAGACGTCTAAGTGAGTGGACCGAGGCAAAAAGCTTGCGGCTAACCTCGGAGACCTATGCCGACCAGGAAAGCGTCTGATCTATTATAATGTTCAAGTTTCTGACAGTGGGTGAGAAAGAAATAATGGATCCGTCAAAAACTAAACTAGGAATCACCACCCCAGACAGCTTAGCAATAAAGTGTGGACTTCCCACAACTATCGCCTGCGACTTTTTGGCATTCACCATCAACCTTAAATTGGCCGCCCAGACACAGATGGCCTCAAGATCGACATTAATTAGTTGTACTACTCAACGAGAGGTAGCGCTAGGGTCGCTACAGTACCTACATTACCATGGTTTCAAGAACCACCTTCTGGCTATTTTATTTGTTTGTACATTTTCATTATTTGAATCACAAACTATGATTAGACCATAAGAATAGTACCAAAAATAATCCTTACGCATTTTTAATTCGTCCGTCTGTCACCAGGCTGTATCTCAAGAACCGTGATAGCTAAGCAGTTGAAATTTTCACAGATTATTTGTTTGTATTGTCACTATAACAACAAATATTAAAAACAAAATAATAACAATAAATAAGGGGGGCTTCCACACAAAAACTTTTTTTTTTTTTAGTTTTTGATACGGAACATTTAGAGCGCGAGTGAGTCTCGTACTTGGTCGGTTTTTTTATCACACAGGTAATAAAAATTGGGAAATAAGAAATCAGCAGTAGACACAATTCATTTTTAGTTAGTTTATATAATTGTCAAACTAGGTTGGTACAAACAACTAAAGTAAACGTCCCTGTGTTCGACACTGACCCAATACTTGGCACTTGCAACCTTATGTCACAGTAAGACAGGTGACAGATGGGTGTCATCTATTGGGCGTTGATGCATCGAGCATTTGTACTTTTTACTTACTTTATTCTTAAAGTGTTCTTACACTTAATGAGATTTAACAACCGAACGCCAAAGCATGTCTCATAATCATTAGGAATAAGAGTGTAAAGGTAGGCGTCCACAGGCCCGTATCGCACGCATTGGACGCATCTCATTCAATCGGATATATGTCGATGTGCGATGCGTACGATGCGGACAGGTAGACGCACTTATATGAGTTTCTATATAAATAATACTACGATCCGTTGCGTGCGATGCGTCCGTTGCGTACGATACCGACAAGTGGACAACTTACCTTTAAGCTAAGCGTCCACCGTATCGTAACCATACTTATCTGTGAGAATGGATGAAAGCGATGAAGAACAATTTGTCGTTGTGGCTTGTTCGTTGGCAGAAAAGGAAGAATTGAAAAAAAAAAGCTAAAAAAAGGAAACAGTATTTGGATATTAGCGCGCAGGGTGCGTCCACTGATCGGCATTCTGTATGACGTCATCGGCACGCATCGCAAAGTTGCCTCTCGGAGCAACGGTGTCGGCATTACCGATGTGAGATGCGTGCGATGCGGACAGGTGGACGCACTTGTATGAGTTTCTATGCATAGAATACTACGATCCGTTGCGTGCGATACGTCCGATGCGTACGATGCCGACAAGTGGACGCTTAGCTTAAGAGGCACAGAAGGCGTATCATTGAATGAAATATGTATAGAGTAAAGACTATTCTCTATTGGTATAAAGGAACATGCTGGAGTTAAAGAAGATATGTAAGTATAATGACTAGGATAACGAAGAGTAAGTTAAGTTTGTCTCTCAACCCATCTTTGATGTTATGGTTTTGATAATGAGTAATGTGGTGCCAGTTTATCAATAACACCTCTCCATTTATTCATTGGATATCACACGAGTTTGCTAAGGATATATTATAGTATATATTTTAGGGGACAAGGTAGCACCCTGTTCCTGTAGTTCCTCTGAACTTAAACACTCAAAAATATGCTAAAAGTGGCTACGAGAAATAGTCATAAATTGGTCTATGTAGCGCTTCGTTTGCTCTGCCTACTCCGTTTGGGAGAACAGCCGTGATGTATGTGTGTGCGTATGAGTAATGTTGTAAGGCTCCCAACGTGCGCGAGCCCAACTCACAATAGGGTCTTCAACAACACTAAAAATAAACTATAATTTTCTGGCCATCCTAACAGATTATAGTAAAATTAAATATATTTCACTTCCTTTTCATCAAAATAGTATGCATTATTAGAGGATATAAATCGATTAATTTCTAATTTTCTTTAATAATGTACCTATCTGTGACCGAAACGCTGTGTGAATTCTGTCATTGATTGATGATGTCACAGGCAAAAGTAAACAAAGATGACAAAGCTTACGTGTTTAGTGTTTCATTGACAGATTTTCACCTTTGTTTACCTGCCTGTGACGTCACAGTAAATGTAATTGACTCCATTTTCTAAAAAGCGTTTTTCGCGCGAGTTTGAGAATTTTAACTTTAATATATATTTTCTATATCAATACAGACAAGAATCCGGACATCTTAATGAAGAATGGATTAAAAATATATTTCAAAACTTGTCATAAACCCTATTGACCGATTTTATTCAAGCACCTTATGCTTCTTCGCAAAAGAAGAAGATACCTATTCCTGAAGGTCTGTATAAGGAGATTTCTTTGAACTCGTGCTATAGACGTGCGCTAAAAATCATGAATTTCATCGTAGGAGGGGTGTTTGTGAAGGTGACGTTGTATTTCTTGGCCAAGTAATCGTACGGGATCTCGCAGACGGTCTTCCAGCCACCATTAACCGCTGCCTTTTGGCTCCCCAGCGCTGTCATCCACGCTCCTGTCATCGGCACCTTATGGGCTTCACAAATCATCAACCTGAAACGAAGCAATTAAAAAAATCATATCGTCGATGTAGCAGTCTCATTCAAAAAAAATTCAAAAATTCAAAACTTTATTTATGCAAATAGGCTCCTAAGAGCACTTTTACACGTCATTTTTGAATTTACCATCGCTTCGGAAAGACCATCATTGCCAAGAAGAATGCGCCGCAAGAAACTTGGCAGAAAGTCATTTTTTCAAAACAGAGCCAAATAAATTACAAACAAAAAATATATATATTACAAAAAAATGGTGAAAATTTACATAAAAACAAACATAGTGTACTAAATGTGGAGGCAGGATATTTAAGTAAAAGCATGTATCACTGATCCAAGGGACAAGGCAACGCGCTGACGCAGGTTTTCATGCCATCATGTCCTGTTCTGAAACCAGAGCGGTACCGAGGAACGATTGCCTACGCCACGAACCCTTACGAGACGCGTCACTCCAGCCTCGGACCAGCAACACATGCACTAGTTATCTATGTTACCTACATTAAAGGGAAAAAGAATAATTATTAAAAAATAGCAGCCATAGGGCAGTGTAAGTTCCCTGAATAACGCTAACTGCTGATTCGCTATGATCTCCACAAGTCAAAAGAAAGACTTACAAAAGATTACCATGAGCAGGAGAGGTCCAGGCAGATTAGATATGCTTCACTGGCGAGACCTCGTGGATCGGTAGAAAGAGACAGTGATATTTTTACGCCTGAATTTTTTGGGAGTGAATTACCTATTCTGTGACGTTTACAGTGACGTTGGTAGCTACTTAGCTAGCGATGACGTAAAGAATTCGTATGAAGAACTTTAAAGCGCCTCTAGCAGTCACTAGTAGAAGTAGCAGTATCAGTCCAAAGGCAAACTACCTATCAAATCTCCATTACGATAATTATGTTATCGTAGAACATATCAGTACCATCGCATTGTCATGTTTAACAGATGTCAAAAACGTCTAAAAAAAACGTTAGACTTGGAACTCCCCTAAAATATGTCAAAATATCGACCTATCCGAAGAACAAAGTTCGATGTGACTTTCGAACGAAAATGAGATAAATACATACTTTGAATGTACAGATCACGCTCTATACGTATAAGTTTTTAATTTTTTTGTACCTTTTTTGGTTCCGGAGATATGAAATCGAATAACGTCCGTTCTACTAATCACTCCGTAAAATATCGTCCTGTGTTCGATTGAGACCCCACGGGGCGCGCGGGCGGCGCGCGCGCTCGCGTCTGATCTTCACTTCGGCTCTTGTCGCGTGGAGACTGGCTATGTTTACGCTTTATACTTTCAAATATGGTTACGTCCTATCGATGGGATCTTTGATATTGCCATTTATACTTTAATTATCATAGATTCAAAATGTCGGGATAAAATAAAAATTTTGATGTGCTTAAAATGATTTAAGCTCAACTTTAGCTAAAGCCTCAATTCCAATTATTCCTAAAACTACCACGAAGGAAAGTGTAAATTTTGACAAGTACCTTTTTTATGTTACTATAACTTACAAAAACATGATTTCTACACGGTGATTTTTAATCCGTGATCAGGAACCCGAAAATATTAATATATACCCTAAATTGAACCTTTTAAGCGAGGTCTCACGCAATTCCTTCTATGTTTAATTAATTAAAAGTTAAAACTTAATTGAAAAGAATTACCACTGAATACACATGGTCATCCTACATGAACATGACGACGTCATGTGCCATCGCATCGCTAAGGCGGGAAATTTGACGGATCTTAAAGTTGCGACCACACCAATGCTTAAAAAACGGCGAGCATGCGTCAAAAACAGAGAGGTCACTGCGAATTCGTACCGTCATCGCTTTTTAAGTATTGGTGTGGTCGCAACTTTATACGTCATTGTTTATGCAATATGACAATGACAGTTACAAGTTATTACTCATAAATTATCAATTGCCAGTAAATTTGTAAAGAGGTTATAAGCTTTTAGATACAAATTAGTACAGTGACAAGGATTTTAGGATAAAAATTATCTCAAAATTAAAATAAGTTTGAAAAAAAAACAAGTTCTTTTCATGTAATTACGAGTTCAGCGTGATCGCCATCAATTACTGAGTTAGAAAAAATGGTACCTGATCACGGATTAGAAGTCACCGTGTATAAATAATTTCAATAATTCGTTTTTTTCGTAGTGCTGTTGCAAAAATTAGCTAAATCGTGTTCTATTACTATATGAGACGTTATTTGATGGAAAGTGTAGAATACTTGTTTTCTATTAAAATAAATAAAAAACTTACTCCCATGTTCATGTAAACAATCATATTGAATTCTGAGATGAAATATTTCAATTTAAAAATTTACAGTAATATGGTAACATGAGGCGATTTTCAGTAACCCATACAAAATATTTTAGCGTTTCATGACGATGTAGGACGTTATTCTGTGGAAATAATACTTTATTTTTGTGTCTTATGTTGACTTAGAACCTTTTAATTGGGACAAAATGTCAGTTGAGACGTTATTCAACTCAAAATATCCTAAATAATTCAATGAAATATATATTTTAATGAATTTTATTGCATATAAAACCTATTGCTACGAACTGTATAGGTTTTTTTGTAAGCGGTGCTATCTACAGTATTATTTTTACATTTTTCAGTAGCGAACGTAAAAGAACATTGAATGTGTTCTCTATTGCCTCTTGGCGCTAAACAAATTAGTTAAGAATTATTAGAGATATAAGAAAAACGTTTGACACGATGATGACGGTTGTAATGACAGTTCGACGTCTATCTAGGAATTCTAGGAAGTTGATAACAGCGAACTCGCGCTGTTTTCTTTGGAGTCGAGTCCTAGTTTTGAGTACTGACCTGTGTCAGAAATTGAAAAACTGGTTTCTGACGGTCGTCCTACTCCCTAGAACCAACAATTATCAATTCTAATACTTCTTCAACTTGTAATAACAAATTTGGCTTGCATCATGATGGTAATTTTTCTCCTATTACACCTTCAATAATAGCCCTAGCTCTGGCTCACCAACTGTTTGCAATATCATCATCCTAGAACTACAACAGCAAAATAAACTAAAACGAGTGGTCGGATATCAAACGTAAATAATATATCTTAAAAATACGTAACTAACAAAGGCAAAGCTACGATTGAAAAATAAATTAGGTTTAACATGAAAATGCCGTTACAAGTGTGCGAATAAAATGTCTTATCAGCAAAATATTGATACACAACCATAATATAACCATAGAAAAAAATAGATATACGAGTACAACCATAGAAATTAAATTATATAGTATCGGATACCATGATACAAAGTGTATGTGATGATATGCGTGTACTTACTCTTATCATATTACACACGAAAATGCAGCCAGGAGCTTTTCTTTCTGTGCTAATAAATGGTTCTATAAACTTGATTTAAATCTAAATGAATATGATATCTTGATTCTTGGCGGGTAGCACGTGAAGTTCACAGCAAATGGGCTATTTTGGACCTTTGACTTCCTTTAGCAAAATATGTATAAGATTAGCTGTCAGTCTCAAGTTACTTCGCCAGATTATCGTAACTTTTTTTAAATCTTTGCCCCCACAACGATTCTAATGTTAATGCTAATAATAACATTTTACGATTCCGATGTTAGGTACCTGAATACCTAACCCATAGCACGTTTTACAGTGTAAAGCCGTTGAGGGTGTTTTAGAACTTTTTTTTGTTCAATAATAATCTTCTACATCAAAATCTTGCAGAGTTATGCTGTAGGCTAAGCTCGGCAACATGTTCTACTCATCTCACGCCTTAATTTTCCCTTTCCGTTTTCTGAGGTCTCTAACTAATTAGACAGTGACTGGCGTAGTCTACCTCGCGCGTATCTCTACTCGCGTCTTGCCGTGCTAAGCCGGCTGGTAACTATAATTATATACTTAGTTGCAAATGAGAGACCGTTTTAATATACATACAAACATACATATCACACCTATGTTCTCAAATTATGTGCTAGGCAAAGCAAACGAAACGCTACGTAGTTAAAACCATGACTGTATCATGTCTCGAAGCCACTTTTATCTACTTTTAGGTTGAAAAATTGATGAAAAAGGTACAATAGGGTCTGTTTTGAGATTACTTATACTTACTGATACTAATAATGAGTACTTACGTAGGAATTGAATAAATTTACGGATAACTCACGGTAGTTTAACGTTCAACTTACGTAGGTAAGTGCTAAATTTACGTGAAACGATCCCTAATAATTTAATTATTGTGCAATACGAGATGTCATCAATAAAAAAATTTTTTTTCTTGCTTTAAATTAATGATTTCTGTAAAATGTTACAGTTTTAATTAATTC
This sequence comes from Adoxophyes honmai, assembly GCA_005406045.1. Lineage (NCBI taxonomy): Eukaryota > Metazoa > Arthropoda > Insecta > Lepidoptera > Tortricidae > Adoxophyes > Adoxophyes honmai. The sequence goes on from BHDV01029809.1 coordinate 12,713, forward strand.
AGTTATGAATTTATTGGTACAAATACTAACGTGGCATTAAAATATTAACAAACTTTTGTTATTTTCACGCAACGTCATTCACATAAGACTAAGAAAATTACAAATACTTCCATAGTATATCGTACTATTTTGACATAGGTCACGCAATTTTTCAGACATTTTCATAAAACAAAGTCTGTTGTTACCAAAAGACATCAGTGACTCCATTTTAAAACGTGCTATGTTAAAATCGGACCCACTATTTCCCGAAATAATACACTTATTAAAAATACTTACATCAGTGTAGAATCTAATCAATTCAAAGTATAAAATATCCAAAGCTGAAAATCCTATGTTATTTACAATCGGCACAATACACGTTTGTATCTTCTACTGGCTGTACTGAAAATTGACTGTCTTGAACATAGGACTTTGTTCTTCGGATAGGACGATATATAATAATTATTGTCGCTTGAAATGCGAAACGGAATCAATGCCATTATTTATGCGATTGATTAATGTAAATATATTCATAAATCTGAAATGATATCTTTTGCATTTATGTATCCAAAAAAATATCGCTATTATCATTTTGCCTTAAAATTTTTGATGTAGATTGCACCGAGTAAACAAAACGAAAATACTATTCATCTATTTATACTTCATTCACGGAAACAAGTTAATATAGCGCTCTCTCTATCACGTAATCCCATACAAATGTAATGACAAAGACTAAAATGACAATTGACAATCTCGAAAAACGAGTCAAACCTGGCTACTAAAATAGACGTGTATTTTTATTTTGGAATAGGAAGTTTTATTTTAGGCTTTTTAATTTTATATTCGTCATAATAAATAGCAAAAATGATCTTAAATAGTCTTCTCATTCAAAGTGATTTTATTTTTATTTTTGCTCGACCCCTAAGTGACACATTATTTATCTTTATTAATTGATGGAAGTCCATTAAGGGCCGATTTTTCAATCACCAGATAAATTTATCTGCCAGTTAAAATTATTGCTATCCTTTTTTCGCGTCATATAAAAGAAAAGTGATAGCCAACATTTATCAGACAGATATGTTTTATCTGGTGATTGAAAAATTAGCTCTTAAATAACAATAATTAAACACTTAAAATTGTTCGAAAAATTTATTATGAAGTTACAATCTGTCAAAAGTTTTTTGATAAAATAAAGGTAGCTTTTGAACTCTGCATTTTTGTTTTCCCCATTAACGTGTTTCCGTGAATGAACCATAGTTTTAAATACCAACCTTACTATTCCAAATTGGTAGACAATCCCCAGCCCTCTGTACTCTGGCATAATAACGGCTCCTTCGTCTTCAAAGACAGAATCCATTTGAAGCTTTTTTAACGCTTCCCACCCAATTTTCATTTCACTAAATATCTGGATTAATCTTGTGCTGTTCGTTTCGATGTTTTCTGGAGAATTGAATGTCTGCGAAAGGAGAACAATAAAAAAAATGTACGAAGTATAGTAAAATTGGTAGACAATCAATTATTATTGACCAATGATTGATAATCCCAAGACGGCAAGACCACAAGGAATGAGAAAGAAACGCATCAAAGTCGCTCTTTTTCTTTTTATAATTGTTATTGTTGTTAGAATTAAGCTTTATAACTAGTGAGGTGGGTTCTCACAGGCGTCAAATGTTTTGCAAATTCCTGGAATTTACCACTTCCCCCCGCTTGCCGCGACTACTTAATCTAATGGTACTTCGGAAACACAATGATTGCTTAAAACAAAGTTCCATAAAAAATGCACACTTGGTATAACTACTTATTCCTAAAAGTATTTGATATAATTTGCCTTTTTTATACCGAAGATTTTATCATAATGTATTATGAAGATAAATCTGTAAAAGAATATGAACCGCACCGTCATCAAAGGCAAATAATTTAGCAGGTGGCTTAAATCGGTGACGTGTACCACAAATAGACAATACAAATAACAACCGGAACATGAATTATACACGCCAAGAAACCTCCAAGTTTGCTGGCCGTTTCTTCTTTCATGACTGTTATTAAGTAATTACCATGTAATTATATACATCATCACACCTGTATAACCGACTGGGGTAGGTATGGCATACAATGACTATTTCACGTTTTCTAGAAGTTTCTGGGTTTTAAGATAACATACATACATACATATTCCTCACGCCTGTATTCCCATGAGGGGTAGGCAGAGCACATGAATTAAAAAATCCAGTGCCACGTTTAGCAAATTCAGGGTAACCAGATAGTCAAACGTGATATTCTGGTGACAGGTTGCTAGCCCATCGCCCGCAATACACCAACCCTTTCCCAGAGTCGACTCTTACGACACCCACGGGAGGAAAGGGGTGGTGCTATTCTAAGATAAAAGGTACAATATTGACACAATACATATTGCTAGCCTATCACCTAAAATTCATTTTAACCTATTTTAATTCGCCTTTTAGGACATTCGCGGAAGAAATGGAGAGGTGTTATGCTAAACCCGTAACCAAACGCCATAAATGTATTTCATTACCTCCAAATAAATATTCCTTAGCCACGTCTTTGCGTTTTTGTTCAAATGCAAAATGGAGAGACCAATGATGTCTGTGTCTTCGTCCGTATCTAAGCAGCAGATGACTTTGTGGTAGGATGAGTCGCGGAGAACATGATTGTAATAATCGATGAAACCTTGTACTGCGAACGGGTCATTCCGTATATCTGTTCAAGTAACAAAAATATTAAAATATACATCAAAAAGTATAGCATTCTTTTTAGGGTTCCGTACCCAAAGGGTAAAAACGAGACCCTATTACTGAGACTTCGCTGTCTGTCTGTCCGCCCGTCCGTCCGTCCGTCTGTCCGTCCGTCACCAGGCTGTATCTCACGAACCGTGAAAGCTAGAGAGGTGAAATTTTCACAGATGATGTATTTCTGTTGCCGCTATAACAACAAATACTAAAATTTAAATAATAATAATAATTATGGGGGGCTCCCATAGAAAAAACGTGTTTTTTTTGCTGTTTTGGGTCTATTTAAATAACTGTGACAGCTAAATACTTGAATTCTCACAGAATATTCAATTAAATATCTACTTTAATAAGAAATAATTAAATTAAAATAAAATTAGTATTTAAGGGGGGCTGCCCTTCAAAAATTCTGATTTTTTGCAGTTTTTGGTACGGAACCCTTCGTGCGCGAGTCCGACTCGCACTTGGCCGGTTTTATTTCCAGTACTTACTCAAGTTTCTCCACCTTGTGGTGTCGGGATTTAAATAATACCTCTTCATTACCTCTGGGGATGTTGTAAAAGGCGCCTAAAAAATATGTTTAGGTATGCTTTAGGAGACAGGCTAGCAACCTGTCACTATTTACCTTTTCCATCTGTGATTAAACTTAAGATCATGCTTAAAAGTGTCAACAAAACGTGAAGTGGTCTTGTTTTGGGCATTTAAACGTTGTGTGTGCACTGCCTACCCCATCTGGGAATACAGGCGTGATGTATGTAACAGAAAATCCGAATTCAAAAATATGTATAGTCTGATTACTTACTGACTGCTTTGTGTATAGCCTCGTCCCTTATAAAAACATTTATCAGTAGGTTGAGTGCATCGTGCAAGCGAGCCACTGGGAGATCTTGTATCCTAAATTTCGTTACTCTTCCATCTTTGTCTATTCCTTCAAATCTGGTCCACACTTTTTCAGAAGACATCCTGACCACGTAATGTTGCCAATGGGTCCTAGTAAGTTCTAGTGATGTTATGTGAAGTAAACTATCAAATTTGTTCTTTTTTTACAGGGTGTACCAGACCCCAGCGGTAATTCACAGTAAATGATCAAATTTGTTTTTTTATTCTTTTACAGGGTGTACCAGACCCCAGTGGTAATTCACAAGGGTATACAAAGGCACAGCAACAGCAAACAATAATTTCGATTTTACTTTCTTTTAATGATGTCCCCGTCTACCAAATGCTACGTATTCAGCCTGAATAGTTAGAGCAACGACATTTTGTTTAGAATAAGTGTTTGTTCAATTGGTACTGACAAAATTATACGGTTGGTATTATTGATTTGCGGTGCGAAGCGACTGTTTCAGAACACTTATTTCAGCCCATGACTTTGTATCAGAATGGTGGATTGGTTTTGAGATTTAGTTGTAATTGGACTTTATTTACGTGGAGAGCATCCTTAATGAACATTTGAATGGATTAAAGAAGCAGTACCAATAATATGTATTAGGTCCTACACTTTTACAACTTGGAAGAACCGACAGCACCCACCATCACGATTGAAATTCAGGTGCCGATTATTTTCAATGGCTCTGACTTTTCTCTGGCTAGTTTTAGTAAAGCTGACTGCCAACCTTCAGTAGTAAAGTGGCACTTTAAGAAGAAGAAGAAGATGTAACAAATCAAGTATAAGTTCATACAGTGATCAGCAACAACGTATCCCTTATCGTCTAGTTTTCTAATGCTCCGTATAAACTTCAGTATTTTTTGTGGATACATTACGTTTAGTTTCTTTGGTATAATTTCTTGCCACAAGAATAAGGAATCACAATTATTTCCGACTGAATAATTATTATAACTAGCTGCTTAACTCAAGAACTATTCTTAACCCAAATTCAAGGTTCTAGGTTAACGGTAACTCCGTCAAAAAGAGAGTGGTACTGTGGGAAAAACTCCAATAGAGAGATATCTCCTGGCAGATGTCATGCCTGGAGACCGAAGTCCACAAATAGAAAATTGGGAGTTGGATTTGTGCAATAGATCTTCTAAACTTCGTTAACGCCATGTATAACTGTTTTTGACAGTTGATGTAGATGACATTTGTCGAAGGAGTCGACCTACTCGACGATAGGTGGCGCTATAGTCGCTATAGTACAGTCGAGTTCATAGATATATGAGCATACAAATGCCAAATATGTAAACTTTTGCACCTAATTGTCAATGTCATAAGATAAGGGTGTACAGATATTTTTGAACCCTCAGTTTTGCTCATATATTAATGAACTCGACTGTGCTTAATTAAGTATAGGTCAGTTAACTAAAACTGGCACGTTCAACACATTTACAGGCTGCTCTTGTGTAGTATCTGTGAATAAACACGCGGCGTGACGTCGTACTTCATACGCATCATGAAAAGTCTGCCCGAATTGATCAAAATTATTTATTTTTAAGCATTCTGTATAGTGAAATTGCGCAACTGCGACTACTGTGAACATGCCAGCTTTAGTAACCTGAACTATAAGTAAGTAAGTAAACACTCTATTGTACAATATGGAAAAACACAAAATAAAAAAACAAAATTATATAGGTACAAATGATATAGCGAAGTACCAAGGCCTTGGTGTCAAAACCCAACTCGTGAACATTTTGTTTGTACATTTTCATTACCTATAGGTATTATAGGGGGGTGCCTAGCTGGAAGAGCACTCAGCTGTGAGGTACAGAGTCTGTACCAGAACGACCGTGATTCTATTACTTTAAAAATCATATAGCGACGAATATAATAAACACATTTGTCGATTATATCGTGATAATTATATTCAAGCTTGTTAAAGAAATTATATTTGTTCCTGTGTGAACAAGCTCTGCTGTCCAGATTATTAGAAATCAAATAGATCAAAGGTTCTAGACCGTATTCAAAATTTAAAATCAAGTTTTACTTTAACTTTATATTATCAGCCAGCATTTTTTGTTGCCAGCAATAAATACTGCCTTTTCAATTACTTTCTCCCTACAGAAGGGAAGCGCCTACGCTTGGGTTCCTTCCTATGCGTCGAGTTTACAATACTACCATCGTCCCCAGCTAGAGGATAGCAATCATTTTTGGCGATAGCTTGTAAAAAATATCTTAATATCAAGTTACAAAGCTAACTGCAAAAGGAATGCTTCCGCACAAAAAAAGGCTCTTAAAATTTGTGCGACGACATTCACACCTACCTATCAAATCCCTATAATTTAGCTAAAAGAAAACTCTGAAAATCATTTTATTTGGAACTACACCGCATACACGGTAAAAATCTTAAATATTTTAAATATTTTTAAATTATGTTCCGTTGTCTAGTCATGGGTTTCTTTTTCACAGCTTGGCTATTTTTCTCAGCAAGCTTGAGAAGACATCCTCTGCCCAACTCACAGCTCATGTTTGAACTGGAGGCTCATTCACGGAGACAACAAAGCCATCAAGCCTGATTGCTGATGATCACCATCGGTGATCTGCTTAAATACTAAGTATGATTAGATTTTAAGAATTGTACCAAAAATAATCCTTACAGATTTTCAAATGTAACTAAATTGCAAGACATAAATATTATGCGTTTTTATTAGGTAGAATATGAATTTGTTTTTTTTATCATACAAATGTACCTACTCGGGAAATAAAAAATCAGCTGTCAACATTTTTAGTTATTATACAAAATCATTCAGCTAATTTGGTACAAACAAGTATTTACTTTAAATTTAAAATGCACTTAACACTTAATGAGTTGTTACAACCGAATCCTACTAATATTATAAATGTGAAAGTTTGTGAATATGTTTCGATGTTTGGATGTTTGTTACTCTTGAACGCAAAAACTACTGAATGGATTTTCATGAAACTTTACAGTAATGTAGCTTATACATCAGAATAGCACATAGGCTACAATTGATAAAGATTTTGTTTGAATTTTCCAAAATATGACGATAGGAAAAATAGTAGGATTCCGCAATTTTCAACGTAAAAGCTATAATTTGGCATGCGGGCTGTGACTAACAAGATCTCTTCTGTGTTACCCCGAATTTAATGCGAGCGTAGCCGCGGGCAAAAGCTAGTGCTAAATAAACGTGAACGTGAAATAGTCATAGATTTGTCTAAGTCACGTTTCATCTGCTCTGCCTACTCCATTTGGGAGAACAGGCGTGATGTATGTATGTATGTGTGTGTGTGTGTTTGTGTGTGTGAGTAATGTGGTACGGTTCCCAACGTGTGCTTCTTTGCAAAAGAAGAGATACCTTCTCCTAAAAGCTAGAGTAGCTGTCTAGTCTTCTTCACACACACACATAAACACACACACACACACTCACACACATATACCCACAGTTAAGTTGACCTCCAGATCCTATTTGTTTTGTATACCTCCCTAGTTTATAAAGGAAAGTAGGGTGACGGCACCAGTAATGGACGGTTTAAGTTGACAACCACCAGTGATGGACACTTCATTCATAATTTAAAGACCATAGAGTTGTGAATTGATTGTTGTAAAACAAATGACTTTTCCTTAGTGGGTAGTAAATAAGAGTCATTGTTCATTACTGGTTCTATGTCCATTACCGGTGCGGTCACCCTAATTGTCGTTTTAAAATACACTCAATATGCAATTTTTTGTACAATAACCATTGTTTGTACCCGAATCAGGTCGCCACGTGACAGGCTTAGCCTAGTGTGGGACCACGAGAAAATGTTATCATTGTTGTAAATGTCTCTGTTTTAAATAAACAATTTTTTTTTTTTTTTTTTTTTTAAGTGTGTTTAGGGAGATTTCTTTAAGTTCGTGCTATAGACGTGCGCGAGTAACCATGAATTTCATCGTAGGAGGGGTGTTTGTGAAGGTGACGTTGTATTTCTTGGCCAAGTAATCGTACGGGATCTCGCAGATGGTCTTCCAGCCAGCTTTAGCAGCCGCTTTTTCGCTCCCCGGGGCTGTCATCCACGCCCCTGTCATCGGGACCTTATGGGCTTCGCAAATCATCAACCTGAAAAAAGTAGTTCAAAATTTTAACGGCAAAGGAGCTGTTCCGTTACCATGAGTTTAGGTGTGCTCAGAAAGATACAGCCACCACCATTACCTGAATCTCGAGTGTCGTCATTACGATGAAAACACGAGCCACTTTCGTCTGCGTAAGGCTAAGCGCGCACTACGGCTTTTTGTCGCGCGACACGATTTTAAAATAGCGCTGTCCATAGTGATTTTTTCATCATAGTGCGCGCGATGACATATAAACCCTTATTGCATTTCTGCGACAAAATTATCGCACGACAAAAAATCGTAGTGCGTTCTTAGCCTTAGGCCGTATGCGCGCGGTTTTGGCATACGCGCTTACACGCGCACCACATTAAATCGAGCACGCGTGGACGCGTTTAACAAGCGTGTACGCGCGTATGAAACTCTGGTCGCGTATTCTTGCTCGCGCTTATACGAGCTTATATTATTATGTGCGTCAACGCTCGAAGAAAACAAAACCGCACCTGTGCGCACGTACACGCGCTTTTAAATTTAATTGTACGCGCGTATAAAACGCCTAATCTGAAATCGCCCTTAATACTCATCAGTTTTTATGGGAACGCTAAGGCTCAATTCACACCAGAAGAGCGGCGAAGCGCGGCGTAGCGGAGCGCAGTTTCAGTGTCATGAGAATTTCAACTTTATTTTCATTACAATAAGACTTATTATCGCATGAGAAACTCTAACGATGCGCGCGGATGCCCGCGGATCCGCGGGAATTCCAGCGCATTCCATAAACAAAGCCTTGCGACTGCGCGAGCTGTCGCGGGAATGCCCGAGGATGCTCGAGTAGTCGCGACGGCCGCTGTCAATATGTCAATATGTAAATTCCAGCGACTTCCTACGCATTCCAGCGGCTTCTCGAGCAGTTGCAGGAATCTTCGCGCATTCTCCACGGAGCGGGTCGCTGCGCTACGCCGCGCTTCGCCGCTCTTCTGGTGTGAATTGAGCCTTAGTGTCTTGTCGATCACGACAGTTGTGTAGTCGTGCCACAAGCACTGTCTCAGTTCCCATGCCAACCGATGCGTTTGATACTAATGGCTTCATTACACGTACCGAGTAGAGTGGCGAGAGAGTGTTCTCGGCCGAATACTCGGTTCGTGTGTACTATTGTTTTCATAGAACACACGAACCGAGTACTCGGCCGAGAACACTCTCTCGCCACTCTACTCGGTACGTGTGATCAAGGCATAACGCAGACGAGAGGACTCGTATTTTGATCGTAATGACGACACTTGAGGTACTATTCTGTGACACAGTGACAGTGATAGCTAGCGATGACGTAAACAATTTGTATGAAGAATTTTAAAGCGCCTCTCGCAGTCACTGGTAGAAGTAGCAGTATGACTATGAGCAACGGTAAATTACCTATCAAATCTAAAGTAACGTTTTGAAGTTGTTACGATGTGTTATCTAGTTATCATAGAATATACAGGGTGATAATGAATCCGCAACGATATCATATACAGTCGAGTTCATTAATATATGAGCAAAACTGACGGTTCAAAATATATATGTACACCTTTATGACAATAAGATGCAAATGTTGACATATTTGGCATTTGTCTGCTCATATATTTATGAACTCGACTATACATTGTTAATAAGACTTAAAAATAAAATAAGAGCAATTTATCATTTTCTTGTGTAAATAAAAAAAGTTTTCCTAAAAAGTGCTAACATTATTGAAACCACGCAGGCATGGGTACAGTCGAGTGTATAAATATATGAGCAGACAAATGCCAAATATGTAAACTTTTGCACCTTATCGTCAATGTCATAAAGGTGTACAGATATTTTTGAACCCTCAGTTTTGCTCATATATTAATGAACTCGACTGTACAAGCGAGCGCGGTGTGCCGTCCCTCGGCCCGCCTTCACCCCCCTTCGCCTTAAGCGCATCGCGTGCGCACATTCAATATTTTCTTGGGAATTTCCCAATAGAAAAAAGAGAAAAGTGTTTTTTTATCTTACTATTGTATTGTGGTAATGATTCTGAGTATCAGGAATTAATTTCGTTACGGATTTCAAAATCACTCAACCTGTATAGACAGGTGTCGCAGGCGGATTGTATAATCCGCCGTTATACATTACGCCTAGCCGTGCAAAACAGCGCCGTTATGTAAAGCAGCGGCTCAACGTTCAGCCGGATTGTTATTGCGAAACGTTCTTCAAAAAGGCGGCCCACGTTCAGCCGCATTGTATTACTACTAATATTCTAGGGTGACCATGAAATGTTGAAAATGAAAATATTTAAACCAATGTGTTTTAGTTAATAAGTAGTAGACTTATTTAAAAAATTAGTAACCTCGAAGGCCAAGGCGGGAGCTCGCTGCGCTTCGCTCCCGCCTTGGCCTTCTAACCTAACCTGTCCGAGTCGTATCCGCTCCGAGGTGGTCATCCTCGTTCGCTGCTCTCGCTCGGCCAAAGCGGCGGCTAATCTCTCGCCGTATTACATTATGCCTAGCCGTATTGAATAACGTTTAGCGCCGAATTCATTCCGGCGGTTTTTCATTCAGCCGCATTCGATCTGGCTAAACGTTGAGCCGCCGCATTACAAAACGGCGCTGTTTTGCAAAACGGCTAGACGTAATGTAAAACGAAGGCGGATTGTCGCCTTCGACATAGACACCATGAGACACAATCACAAATAATGTGACAGCTGTCACGGACAAATTGAATCAATAACGCCCGAAAAACGTTAGACTACCCTCAAATATGGCGCATTGGATACGAAATATTATTGTCACTCGAAATGCGAAACGGAATAAATACCATTATTTAGGCGATTGAGTTATGTAAATATATTTCTTAGTCTTAAAATATGATTATTTCTGGCATCTATTTATACTAAATAATATCGCTTATCCCATTTCGACTTCAATTTATTTGTGAGATGACATCGAATAAATCACACGAACAGATGATTCAAGTATTTAGTTAAGTATACCAAAATACCAACCTTACTTTGGCCAATTGGTGCACAATCCCCAGCCCTCTGTACTCTGGCAAAATAACAGCTCCTTCGTCTTCAAAGAAAGCATCAATTTTGAACTCCTTTAAGGCATCGTACGCCATGTTCATTTCATAAAATATTTGTGTTAGTTTAGTGAAATTCGTTTCGATGTTCTCTGGATAATTAAACGTCTGCGAAAGGAGAATAATCTAAAATATAGTGTAACTTGTAAGTTAATTATTGGCAATTCCAAGCCCTACTGATACTTCATGCACTTAACCAATTATCAAATAGAAAACGCCTAACCCTGACCCTGCCTAAGAACTAGGTACCACAAAAAAATAAGCTGTTTATAAAAAATAACCAAATTTAAATCAGTCTTTCCTTTTGGGATTGTCGAAACTTTTCCCATCTTGGTTTCTGTGATTACTATTTATCTTATTAATTTGATCCTCCAGTTTCAGTTAATCAGCAATTTAGAACAGGTCCTTTAAGAAATTCTGCAGTCGTCATATGTTAAAGAACGTGGGTATATAAATGTCAGGGTAGACCCTAGTTTTGCTGGCTGTTTCTTCTTTTCGTGTAATTAATTACCTCCAAATATATATTATCTATCCACGCCATAGCATTTTTGCTCAAATGCAAGATGGAGAGTCCAATGATGTCTGTGTCTTCGTCCGTATCTAAGCAGCAGATGACTTTGTGGTAGGATGAGTCGCGGAGAACATGATTGTAATAATCGATGAAACCTTGTACTGCGAACGGGTCGTTCCGAATATCTGCCAAATAAAAAAATTAAATACAGCCTTGGCGAAAAGTATTGACCTTGCTTTTTCCCTGTTACTTTAGAAAAATCCGTAAAAGATTTCAAAATGCGAACTTTTTAATGAAGTTTCTGGAAACCAATGAAAATTTCATTCATAACCCCTCAACTTCAACCACTATATTCTCTGTCAAAACGAATCATCATCAATCATAAAATCACGCCTGTGTTCCCTAATGGGGTGGGCAGAGCACACGAAACATGACATAGAACAACCATGACTTTTTCACGCTGCGCAGATATTTCTAGCATAACCTAAGGTTCAAAACAAATAGAAGAGGTAGTGACAGGTTGCTAGTCTGTCGCCAAGAACATACCAACGCCGGTCACCTCTTACGACATCCACAGAAGAAATGGAGAGGTGGAAGTCTAAACTCAAAACTACACGCGAGCTACTGCATATTTAATTTATGCTAATGTAATTGACCAACAGCTTAAATAAAACTTTATGTTTTTTTTTCATGTTTGACCTCAGTATGGAAAATTCTCGAGAGCCGGGTGAAGCATGGTGGGACGAGGGTGATGGATGTACACATAATCCTTACTAATACTATAAATCGGAAAGCGAGTTTGTTTGTTTGTTTGTTTCGCTTTCACGCCGTAACTACAGAACCGATTGCTTTGAAATTTTGCAGACGTTAAGATAAAAGTCCGGATAATAGGGTACTTTTTATCCCGTAAAAAATTGATGTTCCCGAGGGAATGTTCGCTTTATGCCGCAATATAACCAAATTCCACGCGGGCGAAGCCGCGGGCGGAAAGCTAGTTTATATATCGCACGCTTAATCATAAAAAGAAACATCTCAAAATTGATACTTTTTGGGAAACGACGATTAAAGTTTGACGTCTGC
>BHDV01029809.1:27585-86572 GCA_005406045.1 Adoxophyes honmai
TCGATCGGTAATTTCCTTCATTTCATCCGAATTCAATGGCGGTTGGAGCTAACTTATTCTAGTCGCGCTGTTAATGCGTTTTATGCCTAAATCTCAAAATTCTCAAATTTTGAGTTGTTTCTTTTTATGATTAAGCGTGCGATATATCTAAATCTATACAGCAAAGGTCACAAATATCTTTAACAGTTAAGGAAATATGCATTAGGTATGTGAATACTTACTGACTGCTTTGTGTAGTGTCTCGTCCCTTATAAAAACATTTATCAACAGGTTGAGTGCATCGTTCAAGAGAGTCACTGGGAGATCTTGTATCCTTAATTTCGTTACTCTTCCATGTTTGTCTTTTCCTTCAAATCTGGTCCACACTTTTTCAGAAGACATCCTGACCACGTATGTTGCCAATGGGATGTTATGCGAAGTAAATGATTGAAGTTAGATTTTTATGGGTGGACCAGACCCCCTGGAGCGGTAATTCGCAGCAGTATAAAATGTGCAAACCGACCACAAATAATAATCTCAATTTTACTTTATATTTCAATCATTTCCCCGTCTACCAAATCGAACGTATTTAGCTTGAATAGCGACACAATGTTACGTGTTAAATAAGACAGTGTTTGTTCAATTGGCACTGTCAAAATTTAACAATCATAATTATTTTGTTGGTATGCGGTGCGAAATTATTGTTTAGGAACACTTAAGGGGGCGTCCATAAATTACGTGAGGTGTTTTAGGGGGGGGGGGTCGATTCAAATCTCATCTAATCTCACGTTGGAGGGAGGGGGGTCTCGGCAAATATCACGCAATTTTTTTTCTTGTTTCAAGCAAAAAAAAACTACTACTTTGGTCCATTTACTAAGGTCTTAAAAACCGACGCGGGGATGGCGCTTTATATTTGACACTACATGAAAGTATCCGAACGAAGAAAAAAACATTTTTTTTTTTGAAGTTACGTCATTTACTTTTTTTTTTCTTTTTACAACAACAAACCAATGAGTTTACGTAAGTAACCCACATTTTGAAAAATCTCACGTGAGATTGGGGGGTGGGGGAGGGGGTTGAATAAAATCTCACATCTCACAAAGGGGGGGGGTCAGAAATTTGAATAAAACACCTCACGTTATTATTGTGGACGCCCCCTATGTATTTAAGGTGCTGGATAGAAAAACAAATATTAAAGCGAAAAATATGGTGAACCCTAGTGATACAAGAGAAACGAAACACCAATAGAATATTTGGTTTTAATTAACTAGAAGTTAGCGTACATTTCAATAGACAGTTTGATAGATATCAGAATGACAAGCAAGAGTAAAACCACAGACGAAACACGAGCATAGACAAAGGAGATTATATGTCATTCTCCCCCTCTGCGGTTTCTTCGCCGAGGATGTAGTCATTTAGACGTTGTGGAATTCTTCTAGATCTCGTAGATCTCCGAAGAACCTGCGGAGACCGCGACTCTTGCGGCGGAGTTCCATAGACGTCCTCTTCTTGATTAGAAGAAGCTTCATTAGTAGTGTTTTCATCTAGTAAAGTATTATCAAAGTGATCATTAACAACAGTGGTCTCAGAGATTGGCTTTTCTTCTTCGACTACAGGAAGTGGCGCTAGGTGGCGGTTGGACACTGTAGATTCCTGGCCATTACGTCGTCGTACGTAAGAATAGCTCGGATTACTGTGGAGAAGTTCAACTTCTTCGACGTAGGGGTCATTTTTCGATCTGACGAACTTCTTGAGTAGAATGGGCCCGGGAACGAGCCAGGATGGGAGTGATTCGCCGACCGGTGTTCTTCGAGGAAAATTGAACAGTTTTTCATGAGGTGTGGCATTTATGGAAGTACACAGCAGGGAACGTACACAGTGCAGGGAAAGTTTCAGAACTTGTTCCCAGTTCTCTATAGGTAGGTTTTTAGATTTCAAGGAAAGCTGTATAGTCCGCCAGAGGGTCCCATTAAGTTTTTCGACTTGACCGTTTCCCTGGGGATTGTATGGAGTTGTGCGAGAAGTAGCAATGTTGCAATTTTTCAGGAATGTTTGAATTTCTTCTGACATGAAGGATGATCCCCTGTCGCTTTGTATATATAAAGGCTGACCGTATTCGTAAAATAGATTTCTTAGGCACTTAATTACAGTCGCAGAGGATGTGTCAGGACAAGCGTAAGCGAATGGATACCGCGAATATTCATCAATAATCGTAAGAATATATTTGTTTTCAGTGCTTGAAGGCAAAGGTCCTTTAAAGTCTATGTTTAATCTTTCGAAGGGTGATAAGGCTTTAATCAGAGTTCCTTTTGCTTTAGCAAAACGTGGTTTAATTTCTGCACAAACGCGGCATGAAGCGGTCATTTGTTTAATGTCATTTATAGAGTAAGGTAAATTTTTCAGCTTGATCCAATGATACATTCTAGTAATTCCGGGATGAGAAAGAGCATCGTGTAGTTCGTATAGTTTGTTACTGCCCATAAACGCACATACTCTGGAAAGAGCGTCAGCAGCAGTATTCTGGTTTCCCGGTCTGTAAATTATATCGTACTTATAACAGGATAGTTCCAGTCTCCATCTCTCAATTTTATCATTTTTGATTTTACTTGCATGATTCTGATCGAAAATGTAGCTTACGGATTTCTGGTCAGTGATAAGAAGAAAATGTCTGTGAATGAGGTAATGACGCCATTTTCTGAGGCTCTCGACGATAGCGCAAGCTTCCTTTTCTACAGAGGCGTGTTTTCGTTCGCAGTCCGACAAAGTTCTTGAAAAGAAAGCAACTGGGCGACCCTTTTGTGATAATGTCGCAGCAATAGCGAAGTCAGAAGCGTCAGTTTCTACTGTCAAGGTTTCCTTGTCATCAATTGCAATCAATGCTGCCTTTTCAATTTCGGATTTTAAAAGCTGGAAACTACGCTGACTGTTTTCGTTTAGAGGAAATTGGTTGCAGTTTATTAATGGTTGAATTTTAGCTGAGAAGTTGTGGACCCATTTGGCGTAATGAGCAAATAGCCCTAGGGCACGCTTCAGTTCGCCGGTGTTGCGCGGCAGCGGCAGTTTTATTAGCGGCTCAAGGCGCTCCTGGTCTGGTTCGATGACATTGTTCTTCACAGTGTACCCAAGGAGGCTAATGGAGCTTTTGCTGAAATTGCACTTTTGTTCATTTAACGTCAGGTTGTACTTTTTTGCAGCAGACATAAATTTTTGCAAATTTGTATCGTGTTCTGCCTTATTTCTACCGCAGACGGTGACGTCATCGAGATATGCAAAAGTACCATGTAGATTTTCCTTTTCGATGATGAGTTCGAGAGTACGCTGGAAGGCGGCGACTCCGTTGGTGACGCCAAAGGGAATGCGTTTGAATTGCCATAGCTTACCGCATGCTTCGAAAGCCGTGTATTTTTTTTCTCTCTCTGAGATTGGTATTTGGTGATAAGCGCTTTTTAAATCAATCTGGCTGAAGTGATTAAATTTAGCCACTTTAGACACTATGGACTCAATATTAGGCAACGGATATGCATCTAGATATGTGAACTTATTGATAGTCCTGGAGTAATCGATGACCACTCTCTTTCCATGAGCTCCTCCACCAGCGACAAGTACCTGGGCGCGCCAGGGCGATACGCTCGGTTCGATAATTCCATCTTCTAAAAGCTTGGATATTTCAGTTCGGATAAATTCTTCTTCGTCGTTGTTGTGGCGCCTGGACTTTATAGCGATAGGAGTAATGTCAGCAGATAAGTGAGCGAAAATTGATGCTGGTGGTACTGTGGCTTCCATTACGCAAACATGCAAGGGCTCTCTAGTCCCTCCGAATTGGAATTCGAGCTTTGAATGGTTCTTTAGAATGTCGTGACCAATGATAACGTCCGCGCATAAGTTTTCAATAATGAGAAGTGGACGTTGCTTATAAATATGATTGTTGATCTCAAGCGTAGCGAAACAGACACCGTCGACTGATGATGTGTGGCTTAGAGATGCCAAATTAACAGTATGCTTGTATGGACGTTGCTGCAGCTTCATAATCCGGGCTATGCTTCTATCAATAAAGCTTACTGAACTCCCTGTGTCAATCAGCGCGTCAGCGTGAGCATTGTTAACTGTAATTGCAATGGTAGCTTTTTTGAGACATGACGGGGATGCAGCTGAATACACGGTGCTGACTGTTTCGTGAGAACTTGAACCTGGTGGAATTTCGGCTGGAGCGACTGAACTCGGGATAGCGTTACTTGTAGAGGAATTGCCGCGGGAACGACATACAGAAGCGAAGTGACCTTTCTTCGTACAAAGTTGACAGTAGGCGTGAAAAGCGGGGCATTTGATTCTTTGATGCACTTTACCTCCGCAAAAGAAACATCGCCTTAATCGTGCTGACGGGACGGCAGCTGCAGTATTATGTTGATACGGCTCGACGGGTACTGATGCTTCCTGTGAAGTTGATCTTGGTAAGGCATTTAAAGTATTTTGGACATTCTCACTCATAATTACGGAATCTTTTTCGGCTGTTTCAAGAGTGACAGCTTGATTGTAAGCTTCATCCAACGACAGAGATTGTTTTTCTAGTAATCGTTCCCGAATTTTAGGCGACAGGATACCGGAAATGAAAGCGCTTCGTATTGCCTGGTCCTTATGTTCTTCAGCTGAGACTGACTGGAAGTTGCACTGTTGTGCGAGGACATGCAAAGCTCGGCAATAATCGGAAATAGTTTCTTCATGCTTCTGTTTACGGGTCCCGAGGACATGGCGGCATAATATTTCGTTTTGTGGTTTGACGTACGTTTTGTTTAAAAGATTGATGGCGGCATCGTAGCTTTGACAATTCTTGATGAGTATGAAAATATTAGTTGTCAAGTAATTCGCTAATAATTTCAATTTGATGGAGTCCGTAACATCAGTAGGGCCGGGGGCATGTTCAGTTAAGAAATTGGTGAATGTTCGCAGCCAATGTATCCATTTGTCTCCGGCAGCAGGAGCAGCGGGTTCCACGTCAAACCTTTCGGGCCGTAGGTATCTTGCTAGAGAATGTGATATAGAATCCTCAGAACCACTCTTCAATTCCGTCATTGTTTACTAGTTAATTAAATTGATACAAGAGAAACGAAACACCAATAGAATATTTGGTTTTAATTAACTAGAAGTTAGCGTACATTTCAATAGACAGTTTGATAGATATCAGAATGACAAGCAAGAGTAAAACCACAGACGAAACACGAGCATAGACAAAGGAGATTATATGTCACCTAGGTAAGTTGTCACTTAATAGAACTCAGAAGTTATTATATTTAAGAGGGCATAAACATTATTTACGAACGTAATATAAGATCAGGTGGGGGAAGAGAAACTCAGGGGCAGGGCAGGGGTAAGAGGCACCACAGACCATAACTTGTCGAGTTATGAGTGAGTATGGTCTGTAGTGCCCTCCTACCCCTGCGTTTCTCTTCCCCCACCTGACCTTAGTGGTTTTGGACCAATGTTTAAAAAATCGTGAAAAATAAATTTACTCTTATTTAGCCATGAAAAAAATATGGTTAGACTAAACATATTCTGTAAATTTACAATAAAATTGTTTCATTTGTACATTTGTTATTACATTAAAATCAATGAGGAAAAAAATAAAGTAATGGTTCTATTTTGAAATTATGTAAAATGATATTTGAATAATAAAAACCAATAATTAGATTCATGTAACACCGTTATTCCATAATAGACAGATGTAAGAGATAATAACAAGTTTATATCGTTTGTGGTAAATTTTAATGGAAAACTTTCAAGTGAAAGACAGCTCTGACGCGTATTTTTGTGAAAACCCTTCAACAAATTGGTTAAGTAAAAGAAATTTGTGTTGCTAATAAAATAATATTTACCGTTAATCCCAAGAAAAAGAGTTTATTTATATGTTACAGTAGATTTTCTTTAAAAATTTAAGGATTTATAGCTTTGTAAAGCATTTGAAAAACATCAAAATCGCCGAATTGTGTTTGCACGCTCTTAACAGCGTGTATTCTTTGACGGATTTTCAAATTTCCATTCAATAAGGTTTTTAATGTTTTTTTTTTTCCTTTTTCAAATACTGTAAATTGACTCCTTATAATGGACCATTTAGCCTTCTTTTTGCTTTACTTGTATTTTTGTAGAACGTTATATAACTTCACTTCATACATCTGTCAACAACATAATGTAAAATGTTGCTCTAAAAACCATCCAGTGTTATTTGTGTGGTAAAAAAAAAATTAAATAAAAACTTTTAAGTAAAACGGTTTTATTTTAGTCTGATCAATGTATATAAAACCATTTTACTTAAAAGTTTTTTTTTTAACTTTTTTTTCGAGTTTTTAGTTTTTTTTTTAATTTATATAGTGCACTGTATTCTCATTGCAAAGACCTTTCAATTGATACCCATATTGATGGGGTTGATAAGAATTAGGTCATCCGCCATTTTGTAGCGGCGGCCATTTTCAATTTACAATGACAATGAATATACATTGTTGTATTGTCACCATAACTAAAAGCGCATACCGAATTTCAGATCAATCAGTTGACGGAAAGAGGGTGAAATTTCAATTTCTAAATTTAAACCAACAAAGACCAAAGAAGTAAGAATGAATAAAGATTAAAGACTAAAACAAACAGGGTAAGCTAAGTAAAACCGTTTAACAACATTATTTCCACACATTCTGTAAAACATATTCGCGTTTATAATATTAAAACGGGTATAAGATTGCATGTTAGCAATATAAAAGACATGTTAGCAATATAAATAGATGCATTAAGTACCTATACGCAAACACCCTACCTTTTGGGTTTTGTACCCAAAGGGTGAAAACAGGATCCTATTACTGAGAATGCACTGTCCGTCCGTCCGTCCTTCCGTCTGTCGCTAGGCTGTATCTTACGAACCGTGTTAGCTAGACTGTTAAAATTTCTATTGCAGCTGTAACAATTAAGGTAAATGTCCCCTTCATCGGCAGTGCCGTTTCATCGGCAGTTACACATCTTAGTCTCTAAGTGGACAGTTTATGATTTATATTCGTTTCTCGTATTTTTAACCGACAGCCTTGTATCTTCTCTTTCATTTACACCACGTCAGTTATCCTTGTTTTCGTCAGTAAGGACGCTGTGAGTGTTTAAACAGGTCGCGTGCTCTGTTGTATGGAGCTTCTTACGAAAAACGCTAAGGATTGGCGCGTGTTCCTTAAGGTCATAAATTGTTATTTTGTGAGAGTTTTGTTTTTAATTGTGTTTCCTGTGTCAGTAAATTTAATTAGCTATAGATGTGGGACGATTTAAGTGCATTTAGTGTAATATTAACTATGTAGTGCCAATTAAACAAACTGCCGGTGAAAGGTCAGTGTCATTTGTGAGGTGAAGGTGCTATCGGCAGGCCGCCGGTAATAAGGAAAGCGAAGGTTTTATATTTTTATTTCCTTGTTGTTCAAACTGAATTATTTATAAAATGTAAGTGCATAAATTTGTAAATGAAGATATTTATGATTTTTAGAGCAATCATCGTGCATCAGTTATCTTGGTAGATTTTGAGAAAAATGCGTTCAAACTTTTCCAGTTTTGCTTATTTTCACGCCTTTTTTAAGCTATGCCATACTGCTGTTACAAAACAATTTGCACAAATAATTGCACGTATAAAATGGTTCTGGAAGGAAGTTTATATGTTTGATTGTTTATCGTAGCATCTATAAAATATCACATGATATCTTTTTAATTTCACTTATGTTGACAAAACACTATTTCCTGAAAACTGCCGGTACTAAGGTTCATCAAAATATGCCCTGCCTATTCATCGGCGGGGGTGCCGATGAAACGGACCCCATAGTGCCTGTTATCGGCAACGCCTTGGCTACACACTAGGTGTTTCACACGAAAGTCGATTTTATTGACTAGTAGGCAAGGTCGGAATCGAATTGTATGCCATTACTGGTTCACCGTTGTTTGTTAAAAATGGGCAATGGTTCTCAACATTGTAATCAGGTACAGCTTGTAAGTTTTGACTTAGATTTTGTGAAGATCTATTTTCGTTAGTTTGGTGTCGCTTTGAAGACATAATTTTTTTGGTGCAGAAGAATATTTAATTTATCTATTGTGCTCAGAAAAATATGGAGTACTAACGTCTTAAATTGAGTTTAGCTCGACATGTTTCAGACAAGTCCGTAGCCCTTCCTCTAGAAGCCGAGACGGCTAATGCCAAACGCGGATTGCGCATCTTTCATTTTGCATAAAGTTTGAGAACCACTGACCCCCCCGACTTCCATACTTTGTTTTCCTAGTACGGTAAAAGGGTCATATGCTGCCGATTCCTGGTGCAAATCGCGTTTCTTAGTACGATGAATGGTACAAATTGTGTTTTCCAGCATATTTTACGTTAAAAAATGATTTAATTAATTTTAGGGCATGCAGCAAAATATAAAATGGATTAAGTGGGTGGCAAATTTATCACCCTTTCATTTGAAACCCTAATTATAGCTGTGAGTGCCTTCCATCCCTTAATAAAAAAATAAAAGTGCACCTAGGTCTTAAGGTGCCGGTGAAACGGACATTTACCTTATTTGCTGTACAGTCACGAACCGGGATTGTTGAGCCACTTGCCACTGTTCGCAATTTAGACGCGTAATGAATGACCGATGTGACCACCGACTAGATGTCGGCTATTGGATTAGTATTACACGACCAAGTTACAAACATAGGTAAGTGGCTCAACAATCCCTGTTCGCGAAGGTACATACATAACCGTCATTATTCCCTGCAGGGTAGGCAGAGACAACAGAGCGCCATTTGCATCTATTCTGACATACTTCGGGCTTAAAAATCGTGATTTTTTTGGTGTTTTTGGTTCGATATAAGTAAAGGTAGGTAAACAGTTTAAATATTCATAGAATATTAAATTGTTTATCTACAAGAAGTAAATAGTCAAATTAGAACAAAATAAGTATTTTATTAAATATGCTCGGTATTGTCACCTTTCATTGAACAACTGATTAAACATGTTCTTATGACACAAAAGAGAGGCGTATTAATAGTTCATAAGATACTGTATTTTGTGTCAAAATTGTCGATTTTTGGTTTTTTAAGGAGTCTCCTAATTGATTGAGTTCGGTGAGCCCAAAATCAGCTGAAAACATCAAGAGACAAAAAATATACAAAAAAAAAATTTTTGGTTGTTTTTCAGCTGTCAAAATAATTAGTTATAGAAGCTTATAGCAGATTACTGATAAAAAAACTAATAAATACGTAGGAAAACAGGACCAGTTTCTCGTTTCATATTAGCTATGCGTAATATAGCTATGTAACATACGCAAAGCTAATTATGATACGACAAATTACTAGTTGCCGTTTGATTTCAAAGTTTTGTGCGTCTGTAGAAGAAGAAAAATCTTAAAAATTTTAGTAAAAAATATAAAACACTTTTTCAAGAGATACTTAACTACTTACCCCTTTGAATTATGACCAGGGAGGTCCATTACACCCTGTACATAATAATATAAACATCCTAAAATTTATCATAATAAAGTAATGTTTTTTTTTACTTTTATACTGGCATCACACAAAACAGACTTACCTAGCTGCGCTGCCAAAGAATACTACTACTTATGTATTTTTGTCTTTAAACAATAAAAAATATACAATGTCATTTGTATACACGTTTAAAAACATTTAAGCTTACAAAGTAACTTTTTACATAATGATGACGAACTTAGACTTATAATAAAACAAATGTGGTTAACGACCACTCAAGCTAGGGACTCAGAACATTCTTAAAATAATTATGAGTAGTAGAAAGATTTTATTCATTTAACCCCTAATAGAATAATAATAGGGGGATCATTTTTTGATAAAGGGTAAAGAGAGAGAGGTTGAAGCTTTGTATGAGGAGAATATTATTTTTGAAAACCTGGCAAACTTAATAAACACTGACGTAGAAATTAACAAAAAGTAATGTCACGCTTAGAAATTTTACACAAAAAGTGAAATTTAATGTAATGTACATGTATTTTAAAGAAATAAATCACCTGAAATTGCCTTGTTTTTTTTTCTAGCCCTATCGGGATAAAGTTGAGGAGATTTTTTCAAGAATAATGTTATAATTAGACACCTGGCCAAATAATAATACATAATATTGTCAAAGCAGGTTTGTGAAACTTACAATTTTTTGGATACTAGATACCTAACCTACATATAAGTTAAATCACATAATACAACAACTACCTATCTATTTACATTCTTTTATGACCATGAATTTTTGGTGCAATTCATGTCTTTCAAAAATTGAGGTCTAGATAAACATTATTAAGTGAAGTAATAAAAGTGTCGTAATTCCCTTTCTTTGTATGTACATCGTGTCGTTTGGATCCATAAATTCGTACCTATATATCACACTATTCGAACACACAACAAAATTAATTGTCGACTAGGTAAACCAACAGTTTTGTGTCACACTACTATTTAGTTATAAATTTTAAACGGAAGCAGAGCTATATAAATTGTATTAAATTAAAAATAAAATTCTATTAAAAAGGATTTTTTAAAGTGTAACCACATCACTATTTATTTACAGTGAAAAAAAATACAAAGACAAATACAATAAGGGCAGAGCACTTATTAAAATTGCTTAAAGACCCACAATTTTGGTCCAAAAGTGCAATACACTTATTACTGTGACTTCAAATTGACAGAAATCGTACGCGAAATATTGACCAAAAGACCCAAAATGACTTCTGAAAGGGTGTGGAGTAGGTTTGAAAGAATAGGAAAAGACGGCAAGCTGATGAAGCTGAGGATAC
This sequence comes from Adoxophyes honmai, assembly GCA_005406045.1. NCBI lineage: Eukaryota > Metazoa > Arthropoda > Insecta > Lepidoptera > Tortricidae > Adoxophyes > Adoxophyes honmai. The sequence continues at coordinate 38,358 of BHDV01029809.1, forward strand.
AGGATCTTCCTCCTTCTCGCTTGGCTGATGCCCTCGATCTTATGATTAACGTTTTCTTAAGGGACGAAACTGTCTACAAGGCCGTTGGTAAGTATTAATGAAATATCGGTATTTAACATACGTTCATATATCACGTAATCAATCAATTTTAACTTTAACATGAATCCCTGGTACGCAACGTGCGTAGCAGCCCCAACAAGATCCTGAGAATGATAGAGGACAGATACGACTCTCCCTACATCCGTCAGTGCTTGTTGTGAACTACAAGCCCCAGTTAATTGATTATGATTACTAATACTTGCTAAATAATAGACGTGTGCCCAGTACAATCGTTTATTACGAGACTGCTTTGCCGGTACATTGTATTCTAAGTCTACCTACATATACAACAATACTTAGATGTAAGCTACCTTTTAATCAACATTTAATTCTATCTTGTTATTGTATTTGTTATTACCATGGCAAGCGCAGCCTAGGACGTCCTCCTACAAGATGGACAATCTTTATAAAAGTCGCTGGAAGAGGCTGGATGCAAATCTCTTTCAACCGGTACATATGGAAGTCTAAAGGGAGGCCTATTTTCTGCAGTGGAAAGCTTATGGCCGAGATCATATGTACTTTGTTATTAAAACCTAAAATTGCTAAGTAAATGGCAGATATCAAAATACCTACAGAATGGCCGAGGATTCGGTTACAAAACGTTTCGTGTGCTCTGCCTACTACGTTTAGAAATCAAGGCGAAATCTTTCGATGTCCATGTTCAGCTCTGCCTAATATGTATTTGCATAAAGTCCGACAATACTGTTCAACTTTTCAAAATTTGAATCAATACAGAATGAAGTTCCTTTTTTGCAAAATTCAGCGGCCGTAAAGGTTTTTATTTTTCATTTTGCCAGATATCCAGGGGGATCCAGAAGCAGTGCGTGGATTGATTGACTATTACAATCACATTCTCCACGACCCTTCGTACCACAAAATCATCTGTTGCTCCGACTCGGATGACATCGGCGATATCATGGGTCTCTCCATAATGCACTTGAGCAAAAAAACAATGGCATGGATCGAGAATATTTATTTAGAGGTAGATTACAGAATACTGCAGACACAGAATTTATAATAATATCCTAATCCCCTCATGGAACTGTAACGACACTAGCGCCACTAAGACAATGTGACGTAAGTCACGTTACTCTGTCCTACATCGCGGTAACGAAGTTTCAGCGATCTGTTGATAAATGAACGCTATTTTTACACTAGACTATCTGCCTACCGGCGATGCGGCGGACGAATCAGTATGATTGCCGCTTTTCATTTGCCTCAAGAGACATCTTTTTATTGGAACTTTTTTATGTATAAGCTTAGTAAAAATAATATCTTCCTTGTTAGGTAGTGACGTACGTCACTTGCACGTTTTATATTACACTAGCTTTTGCCCGCGGCTCCGCTCGCGTTAAATTCGGGGTATCACAGAAGAGATAGCACACATACCAATTTTATAGCGTTCTACATTGAAAACTTCCACTCCTCACTTTAGGGAAATGGGGGGTTTTGAAGAGACAAAATGTAGCCTATGTCACTCTCCATGCCCTAAACCTAAACTACCTCTACCTAAAAATCACGTCAATCCATCGCTCCGTTTAGCCGTGAAAGACGGACAAACAAAGAAACAAACAAACAAACAAATAAATAAACAAACAAACACACTTTCACATTTATATTATATTGGTACGGATTTCCTTGATGGGTCAAAAATTGTATTCCTTGACTGTAACCACTACTGAATACTTTATATATTGTGTATCTTTCTTTTTGGAAACTTGTTCGTGCTTTGTACCTTTCACCACCTGCCATGATCTCTTTTTTATTCCATTCCATTTAAAATGGTTGCTCTATGTTCCTATCTTTTATATCCTGTATCCTCGTTACAATATATTTTTATGCTTACTTGTATTTTCCCCGTTTGGTGCCGGGTTAGAATAGCACCTCCCCCTTTCTTCCTGTGGGTGTCGTAAGAGTCGACTCTGGGAAAGGGTTAGTGTATTGTGGGCGATGGGCTAGCGACCTGTCACTGCAATATCACGTTTGGCCATCTGGTTGCCCTGAAATTGCTAAACGTGGCACTGGATTTTTCAATTCATGTGCTCTGCTTACCCCTCTTGGGAATGCAGGCGTGAGAATGTGTGTGTGTATTTTACCTAGTGTTAGAATGGTTTTGATGTTCATTTTCAATTCACAGATGTTCGATTCTCTTGAGTCCCTAGGATCAAACGGGACAAAATTAATGCAGATATTCTACGAACTCAAAATGGCGTACGACCCCATAAAGGAGCACAAGCTTGATGTTTTTTTCGAAGACGAAGGAGCTGTCATTGCACCCCCTTACAGACGTCTGGGGATAGGGAATGAATCGCTCAAAGTAAGGTAAGAAGAAGCTATATTCATCACATCACCATCATTACATAAGACGTCCACATTTAGGCCTCCCCTTTAGACTTCAATAAGTACCTGTTGGAAACGACCTGCTTACAGCACTTTCCGGTGACCTTTATTAGGTCGTCTGTCCATCTTGTAGGTGGACGTCCTACGCAGCGCTTACTACAACATACATAACCTTATGCAATCTAATTGTAACCATCGTTAGTGTTGAAAGAAAGAAAGAAGAAAGAAAGAAAGACATTTATTGATAGAAATTTGACACGGCTAAAACATTTAAGCCTAAATAAATAAATAAATAAATAAATAAATATCAACTTCATTATTAAATATGACGTTGAAAATAAATATAAAAAGTGCACTATTCCGTGCCAAATAGCACCAAAAGGGCCGCACTCAGCATGATATTGCGGCAAGCCGCAACGCTGATTTTCAGTGCGACCCTGGAAACTTATAACTAAAAGAAAATTAAAACTAAAAGCAAAAATCATTAAACAAAAATAAAAAATAAAAACATTTGGCAGGCAGTTTACAATGAGTAGGTACATTAAAAAATAACATTACAATACTTAATTCAAAAACAATAATAACTAAATGTCAAACAAAGCACAACCGAGTCTTAAGAGGTACATTGGGAAACAAGGGAGCAAAGTGGAAAATTGCAAACGAGAGTCTGTCAGAAGCTCGACGCCGCAGCATAGACACATACAACCAACCACCAGCCTTCTCAGCTACACTGCTGCTCCCCGAGAAAATAATAATATTTTTTGCATTTCTCTTTAAAATTATATTTAGTTTTTAGGGCTCGGATTGGCGGAGGCAGATTATTCCAACATTTCGTGGCATTGTTGGTCAAATTTCTGACACTTGATGTCAGCTGGTTTAGACAGACTAAAGGGCAGGAATATCGTTTGTGGCCACCTTTGCACCATTTTTGGCCAGCTGGCATTTTAATTAATTTACATATTTTTATTATATCTCCGTCAATTCATTTGAAATTGAATCGAAATTTTAATGCTTTGTTAATATACATTTTGTTTTATTGTTTATTTAAACAAAAAATGACCACAAAGGGGTCGGTGGCCACAACCGGGTCACCTGCCCTACCTGTCACTGTCTAATTAGAGACAATCACGTGTGTTGTCGTGCCAAGCCTACTGTACGTCTAGTATGTTCATTTCGATGGTGCAGTCGTAAACGAATTCGTTTGCGAGTTGTCGCTGAATGTATGGAGACTTGTCGACCGTGGCAGTTGTGCAAACGTTCCGCTGTCGGCGCTGTCTCGTTTTCCATACAATTTTGCGATAACTCGCAAACGAATTCGTTTACGACTGCGCCATCGAAATGAACATACTAGACGTACTGATAGCTTCTTACGCTAGTTCTTCATTCTAGGACGAAGATATGTGAACACTTCAAGGTGCCAATGACTGGGGCGTGGATGACGGCGCTGGAGACCCAGAAACTAGCTGAAAAAGCTGGTTGGGAGACAGTCTGCGAAATCCCATTCGACTATTTGGCCAGGAAATACAACGTCCAATTCACCAATGCTCCGCCTACGATGAAATTTATGATTGCTCGCGCTCACCTTTAAGAAAGCTTAAAAATGTTACGACCTGTCCAGAAGGAGCGAATACGCCGCGATTTTGAATGCGTTTGACTATTCATTGCTGCATTTGTAACGCTTAATGAAACTACGACGCATTGTAAAGAAGCAATGTACTCCAATTCGCGCGTACTTCTGGACAGGGGTTACCTAGTTGCCTAATCTTCAAGTATAGTGAAATAAAACAGATGGGCCGTTCTCCAGCCGTACGATTTTTCGTGTTCTCAAGTTCAAGTGCCTGTGAAATCCAAATTTTAACAGATAACCTTATAAAAAAAATATCTTACGTAATTCACACTTTATTCTGCTCAAAATAAGTCTAACAATAGTATATTCTTGTTATTAAATGCGCGAAACAAAAATCTAAAGTCAGTGGAGTCCACATTTTCGCCTTGTCCCACCTCCAAAATTTGTTAGTTGATAACATATACTTCGAAAACTAAACGCGGAAACTACAAGTTTTTGTTGTTCACAGCAAGCCAATTACATGATAAATTAAATCCTATTGCCTAAATAATTATTTTTACGTTGGTTTATTTTTAAAGCCATTTTTAAAAAGTGTCCCGAGTTTTGCGTCTTGACCAAATTCGGCCATAAAACGCGTCGTACTGCTCAAACGCATACTCCGAGAGACATCCTCGATACGTTCCTAGAAAGAGTCTGTCACGCCGCGACGGCTAAACAGTGTGAATCTGTGATTTATTGTGTCGTAACCGAATCACGAAGGAAAGAAAACAACACGAATTTTTTGTCACAGTTAAAAGTGATTACCATATTATTTTTTTCTCGCATGTTTTGTTAATATATGTAACTCAGATTATTTTGACATAATTAACAGTGTTATAACTACTTACACAAAAAATATTGAGTTTTTATCAATAACCGTTTCGAAGTAATTAATTAAAAACTAAATTGCTCACGTGATTACCGCGACGGTGATTACCGTAATTTGAGTGATCTCCGCGGTTTTATAGACGTGGTAATAACTATATTGGTCATTTATTGAGTTATCACTGTAAAATATATAAGTTTTAAATAATGCTTCCCTTGATTAAGAATATTACTCTGTGCAACACAAAAAAAATATATACCTAATAAAAAAATAATAATTTCACGTTTCTTTTTTTTATCAATGGTTATCACTAATTAAAATGATTATACTATTACTTAAGATGTTTATAATTCAAGGCTATAAATGTATAGCATAAAAAGTCTAGTGATATCTATCAATAAACATGATTTCATGCCAATATTGTTTGCTTGGGTGATTACCGAATTATATGAAAAAAGAAAATTTAATTATCTCGATAATTATAAGGTTTAAAGTGATGCCTCTTTTTGCAAAACGTTTGAGATGTGAAGCATTATTCGATTTATTCATAAAAACACACATTAACATAAAATGAAATTATGCTTCGGAGTGTCACGCAAAACTGCCTTGGTCGTGGAATGACCCAGATACACTCACGTCTTTATATCGAGATCAGCTCAATATGTTTTGGGCTAATTCGTGACTGGATGATGATTAGTGGGATGGGAAGCACATCTGTCTGCTGCTGTGACGCGTTGCTTCCGATGACGGGTCAGGAATCGGCCCAAAACATGGCGAGTTGATCTCGATATAAAAAGTGAGTCTCATGATAGTTTTTTGTATTCAATCATGTGAGAATCCATCAGGAACATTCATAAGCCTGTAATCCCAAATGAAGTAGACAGAGCACACCAAAGGTTACACAGATAAAATCATGATTATTCAACATAATCATTGCGACTTTTTGTATAGTTTAGAGGTAGGTATAATAGCGACAAGCAGCGGCCAGAGGGTCGTGGGTTCAAACCCCGGGCTCGCACCTCTGAATTTTTCGGAATTAATGTGCGACATCGAATTTGATATTTACCACGAGCTATTCGGTGAAGAAAAACATCATGAGGAAACCTGCATACAGCGACGAACCAATTCAATGTTATGTGTGAAGTTCCCAATCCGCACTGGGCCCGCGTGGGAACTGTAGCCCAAGCCCTCTCATACTGAGAGGAGGCCTGTGCCCTGCAGTGGGACGTATATAGGCTGATGATGATAATAGCGACGGGTTGCAAAATAAGTGAATATTAAATGAAAAATTTACATAGAACATAACAAAATCGTTGCGTAAAAGACCATGTTTGTAATGTCAAATGTCGAAATAACTCATTTTTCCTCCCGATTTATTTATTCTCTCAATGGACAAACACGTAGTTTAAGATCCCATTAACTACTACAAAGATAGCACACGAAGTTTATATCGAATTCCTGTTAGTCGTAACTCTATTTCTTTCTTTGTCTCAATAACAAAAAGCTTTTTATTGTCCAATGGAAGCCGCTGACAAGGTAACATCTAATTTAGAGTTAGTATATTGTCTGGGAAAGAATGTGTCTGTTAAGTTTTCCTCTTGTTGTTTCGGTTGATTATAGGGTTTATTGACAAAAAATATAAAAGAAATGTGATTCAGAAACGTTAATGAAATTTTGGTGTTGTCTTTAGTACGTAATTTTTAGAATAAAAGTGTCATACAATTATACTAGAGACCGATAGGTACTTAAAAGATGGTAAACAATCTTGACGTGTCTTTTTATTTAAACATACACTTTATAAATCTTTACATTTTACAATTTAGGTACGAAAAAATCATTTACTTTCATAATTGAATTGTATATTGTAACGATTTTCATTTTTAGACTGTGTATTTCAATAAAAAGACATGTCAAGATTGTTTACCATCTTTTAAGTACCTATCGGTCTATAGTATAGGTACAGTAAAAGCTATGAAAAGCAACTCAATGTGATACATTTTTCATCAATTTCAATATTTTGTATCATTTTTAATGTAAGCTTTTGACTTTTGAATTTGTCTTACTGTTCTTACCAGCTAGTACAAAGAGATTGAGTGTGTAATTTTAGTAAGGTTCTGTATGAAGTAACTATCATTGTAAGATGACAGTTTAACGTAGCAATAAGGGTGGCCATGAAACTATGAAAAATATTTTTTTTATTGACTGATCAAAATACAACATTCACATCTTTAGCTGTTATTACGTCCACAAAGTTAAATAGTAAGGAACACAAAATTTAGTATTAAACACTCCTCTACCATTTTAATATCATGTTAAAGCAAATAAAGTTCTTCCGGCAAACTACATACATACATACATATTCTCACACCTGTATTCCCAAAAGGGGTAAGCAGAGCACATGAGTTTAAAAAGAGCCACGTTTAGAAATTTCAGGGTAATCAGAAGGTTAATCGTGATATTGCAGTGACAGGTTGCTAGTCCATCGCCTACAATACACTAACCCTTTCCCGGAGTCGACCTCTTACGACACCCAGGGGAAGAAAAATCCGGCAAAATAGAGACATTAAATTTGTTATAGTAAACAAAGTAGCAGAATTTTCGTAACATATATGGCCTTACCCAGATACTTAAGTTGTTCGCGTGACAAATAAAACTAGTTATGACCCACATAAGAACTTACTTTCATGCAATACGAATAGCAGCCGTGTGTCAACAATAAAATAACTTGTGGTTACAAATTAAAAAGCACTTCTTTAAGCTTTATACATGGCAACTTTGTGTCGCCTTCTTTTCCGCGCCTCTTTTATGACAAATTATAACCCTTTTTATTAATACCGCTCGCAGTTTTAATTATTGAAATAATTCATCCACTCTACAGATTCTACCGTTCTATACAAAACGGAGTAAATGGGGACAAAACAGCTTTCCATTTCTTTGTATTCATTAGTAAGAGGCGACTAAGGAAATAGGTTAACCCATTCTTGGTCACTGTGCCAATTTGGGAACACTTAAAATTAAGGGAAAAATTTAAATTGTTGACGCTAAATGTAATATGATTGGGTACAGTTTTATAATAATAAATAAATCTCCACCTTGTCGACAATAACGTCGCTCCAAACTCTACCGAAAAGGTGAGAAAACTCGCAAAAATGCCAAAAAAAAAAAAATTTTTTTTTCTCATTTCCTAATTCCTTTTATCCTCTTTAATTATAAAATCAACAAATTTTTGATGAATCTCTGCTAGTTTCATTTTGACCATTAATGGGTTAAGGTATAAGGTATAAGGTAACCTGTCACTATAAGGTCTCCCCACATTAGTCGACGCCTTTTCGGCAAAATTCGGGTAGAAAAAGCTTTATGTCAACGCAATAAGGGCGAACAAGACGTCAATCGGCTCGGGTCGTACGACCGAGAATGGCCGAGCCAATTCACGTCTTGTTCGTTCTAATTGCATTGACATAAAGCTTTTTCTACCCGCATTTTGCCGAAAAGGCGTCGACTGGTTTGGTGAGACCCTTATACCTCTTAACTTTGAACTTCAAAAATATCCTAGAAGCGGCTGCGAAGCGCAAAACAGTCATCGTTTTGCTTATGTCGTGTTTTGTGTTCTCTGCCTACCCCGTTCAGGAATACAGGCGCGATGTCAGTATCTATGTAAGTTAGAGACTAAGAAGTAGAGTAGCCACAACTTGCTAACTTGTCTTTTTCCTAATCATAGAGGACAGAACCAATAGAGAAACAATGTTGGCCACCCTAGCCCGCAAAAAGTTAGTCGATTTTAACTTACTAACGTCTACCGTCACTGTCACAGAAACTGTACAGAGCCAATAACCGTAGAGAAAAAGGCACTAGCGTGACGCGCGATCTTAGGCTGGCCAATAAGAGCACAGCGATCGTTTCAATTGTTTGTGCGGAACTCTCCGAACAACCAAAATGACATTAGTACTCTACGTGGTCTGTCCTCTATGCTCTTAATACATTCCTAAAACCTTAGTCCCCTCTTACAACATCCAAAAATGAAATGGAGTTAATCTAGACCCAACACCCTACAAATGACTTATTATAAAGTAACTCGTATAACGACACTGCACGATTTCCCTTCGCATTCCTAACTTGTTAAAGGAATTCGAAATGAAAATATCTCGCAAACTCCGATGACAACTCGATTCCCGAGGGCGGGCAATTATTTCAATCTCGAGTTCTTCCTTTGCATGACTGGAATTGTCGTTTTCTTGTTACTTCACATGCTTTATATTACTGACTAGCTATTGCCTGCGACGTCGTCCGCGGTACAATATTAAGGTACAGGTGAAGCAACTTTCTAGCAAACGGATAAATTGAGTATAATAAATGTTTTATTTATCGTGAAATATCTCTAATAAATATCCCCATGTGGTGCCGGATTAGAATAGCACCTCCCCCTTTCTTCCCGTGGGTGTCGTAAGAGTCGACTCTGTGAAAGGGTCAGTGTATTGCGGGCGATGGGCTAGCAACCTGTCACTGCAATATCACGTTTAACCATCTGGTTACCCTGAAATTGCTAAATTTTTGAATTCACGTGCTCTGCCTCCTCTTGGGAATACAGGCGTGAGAATATGTATGTATGTGGAATATTCATGGTTTTGTCTGTGAAGCGTTTCGTGTGCTTTGCCTACCCCAGTTGGGAATAACAGCGTGATGTATTTATGTAAAACCTGAAAACACGTGTAAATTCAATCGCCTGAAAACACATGTAAATTCAATTATTTAGTGCGATGGCCAAGTCTCGATATATTTATTTATACCATGTTATACCGACTTGGTATTACATGGATCTCACAACTTTTTACCGCAGAACAACTGAGTTGCGAGACTTGGTTTTTTTTGACAAGTATTGTTTTTGATGGGATTATAATTTACATTGAACTTATGTTTAGTGACATAAAGGTGTACAGATGTTTTTGACGTGTTCTTAATGCATATAATATCTATTTAGGACGCTGACCGAACTGAGAATCTTAAAGCGTCTTATAGTTAAGGTATAGGTTTTAGTTTGGATAGCTAATTGCAAACCTTATCTTGCATCGTAGATAGCTTGTTGAACAGAAAGAGATCGCTGCAGCGCTGATAAGCACGAACTCACGTTATTCGTTCGTCGGTAAATTAGCTTTGTACTAAACCCGTGCTTGCAATACGAGCATAACAATATAGATCTTAGCCCCCTAGCACAAATGGTATATTTAAACCTTCAAGAAAGCAAGTTCCCTGCGTCGTAGATGTCAGTTTTTGCGTTTGTATAGATTTAAATACGCGTAAAACAAGATACAAACGCGCGTGTGAAACGCACTTGCAACTTGGTTAAAGCGCGTACGAATTGACGGTAGCGGTGCACAGGACCCGATCAAAACGTAGAAGTATACGCGCAGTAGCCGCGCGTTCCATGATCACCCCGTGTGCTTAGGATTACAAGGTTGTGTTCGAATCTCGTTCCAAGCGCGTATACGACGTCAGCTGCACGTCGACTGCGCGTTTTAAATACGCCATATGTAAGGGACCTTAGATACATAAGTACATCGTGGTAGTATTCTTAAACGCGGTAGGCATAGTACGCGAAACACTACACAGAAAAAATCTTAACTGTTTCTCGCTTTATAGTCACATTTAGCATATTTTTTTAGGTTCCAAGAAAGACTGCATCAGGTAATCGTGTCGCCTAAAACATACCTACACCATCACCTCACTCACCTCTTATGTCGTCCACAGAAGAAATGAAGAGCTGTAGTTAGATCCGACACTACAGGAAAATGTACCTTTTTTGTTAAAAACAGCAAACTTTAATGTTGACTGAAAAGTTTTATCCAATTTCGTTATTATTGACGATCCAAACGCTCCTAAGAAAGTTTAATGATGAAAGACTGATTGTTTTGCGAAAGCGACAAGAAACGAAACTTCGATATGAATGTTGATTTACGATGTAAAACTTTGTATATTAATTTAATACCGTTATAATTGAATCCACTTGTTTCTTGTTTATGATTATGAGGTTCGGAGGAGTGGTTCGAACAACACTGGCATGGCAAACAATTTTTCTTCGCCACTATATTAGAAAAATCAAAGTTATCATTGCGAAAAAGATATGAAATAATCCGCGATGTCCAAAAATGGCTGAAGACCTCAGAAAAACAGTTAAAAGTTGTATTTATGCAAGTGAACGTTGAAAAACCGTTAGCGCGGATTTGAAATACTATTACAGTTGATGACGTAGGTGATGTTTGTAGAAGAAGTTCTGCTACTCAACAATAGGTGGCGTTAAGGATCGCTACAAAATTCGCCGTCAAATGGAAAAATCGACGCATCTGCATTTTCACCAAGAAAAAAAAGAATTCACGTCCGTAATGTGACAGTACTAGTGTTTTTTATCTGCGGCTGTTTGTATTTGCCTCAGTAAGCATAGCATGACAACACGCTCTAGTCGCGTCGCGCGCGGGATAGTCTACCCGTCACTTTCTGACGTCTCTAGTAAGAAAGTGACAGGTACAGTCTATCTCGCGCATATCTCTACTCGCGCCCTGTCGTGCTAAGGGGACAGGTAATGTTATTAAAAGCCTGTACTATATTTTAAGATGTTTTATTATATTGTTATCAGATATTGAGCGGAAACATGCATTTTTTAATTAGCGCATTTTGAAAGTAATAAAAAGCTGCGCAACCAATTTCAAAATTTAAAAGCAACATTTTGAACTAATGACGGCCGGATAGCCCAGCAGTTAGAGAACCTGACTGTGAAGCTTAAGGTCCCGGGTTCGATCCCCGGTCGGGGCAGATGTTTGTATGATGAATATGAATGTTTGCTTTCGAGTTTTGGATGTTTATCTGTATATAAGTAAGTTTATCCGTTGTCTAGTAACCCATAACACAGGCATTAAATTGCCTACTTTGGGACTAGGTGATGGTTGTAAAAATTGTCCAGTGATATTTTATTTTATAATGTTACTTCTGCAGTAATAATTTGTTCGAAGTTTTTTTTTAGTCCGTTATTTCCACTATAATATTTCAGCCAGTCTCTTTAATTTATGTGTGAACCGAAACTAGTGCTAAAACTCTAAGTTTTGACTACGCATACTCTCGTGTGCTCTGCCAGCCCGTTAAGGAATAGAGTCATAATTCATAATATTCGGACGCCTTGTTCTCTCGTTCGATTCAAGTATTTGATACACGGTTTTTGCGAACGAATAATGCCTAAAAGTCGCATTATATAGCAGCGTTTGATCTTAATCTTGGGGCTGCTTATCCGGCCCATTGTTCGGCTGGGGCTTGCCAAAGGGTGTGATTAATAGAATTTCAAAGGGTCGTCCGTTATTTATCAAAAGTTTTGTTCTGGGATAAACATCAAATGTTCTGTGGCCTTTGTTTGGCGTAAAAGTTCAGGCGCGCAAAAAAAAATGGCTGATGATTTTTGTGTTCAATAAATTTTATGGACATTTTCTTTTATTAAATCCTACTAAACATCCATCCTCTCGGTGTGACCAAACCAACTAAGCATATAGAGAGGATGGATAAAAGAAGATTTACTAAACAAATTTATACGGGGAATGTGGATGGGTGCATTGGGACGGGAAGACCTAGACGGATGTTCCGTGACCAAATCACGGACATTTTAGAAACAGGTAAGGTCAAGAGTACCGGAAACCGAGGAGCATGTATGAGGAGATTGCTGAATGTGGATGAAGCAAAAGAGGTATGTCAGGTTCGTTGCGAGTGGAACAAAGTAGTCTCTGCCTACCCCTGTGGGAAAGAGGTGTGACGTTATGTATGTACTAAACATAGTATTTCAAACATAATTTTAAACAAAAAAAAACCGACTTCAAATCTATACTAATATAGTAAAGCTGAAGAGTTTGTTTGTTTGAACGCGCTAATCTCAGGAACTACTGGTGCGAATTGAAAAATAATTTTTGTGTTGGATAGACCACTTATCAAGGAAGGCTTTAAGCTATATAACATCACGCTGCGACCAATAGGACCGAAGAAACAGTGGAAAATGTAGGAAAAACGGGGGAAATTTGTCACTATTCCACGCGGACGGAGTCGCGGGCACAGCTAGTTAGCAATATTTTGAAAGTATTCTGTTTACTGAATGTAAAATCTTGACTTCATCAACAAATTACCGAAAACGCCGTACATCTCCATATAAAATTTAAAGAGTTCCCTCGATTCCTCCAAGATCCCATCATCAGATCCTGGTTTTGTGCCAATGGGACCAATTTCGAGTTATACCCTTTCGATTAAAAAAAAATTTTGAAAATCGGTCCACGGGTTTTCGAGATATCGAGTAACATACACACAAAAAAAAATAAAAAAAAAAATAAAAAAAAAAAAAAAATTAGGTCGAATTGAGAACCTCCTCCTTTTTGAAGTCGGTTAAAAACTTAAACAGATAGTTTTAACTGTTACATTTTCCTGTTGAACATCTCAAAGGCGTTTAATCCATTTACGATGAGCCTAGCGCTCTAACACTTCTGTTATCTGTTATTTGCTGATAACCGAAACCCCATAGTCCACTATCACTTGGGCTGATAAGTAATAATAAAAAAAAAATATGTCGATAAGTTGCTGATAGTGGTACCTGACACTCGCTGATTGCATACATACATCACGCCTGTATTCCCAAAATGGAGTACATAAATATTTCACGTTTCACGACCCATCATTATTTTATTTTATTTTTAGTACTTTTTCTTCTTCCTAGTCGTACACTCTTGACAGAGTGGTCGTGGTCATGTTAAATTCGATTTTAGTACTTATTTGTTGTTATAACGACAAATAGGAATACAAAATCTGTGAAAATTTCCATAGTCTTGCTAGGTACCATGGTTCGTGAGATACCGCCTGGTGACAGTCGGACTGAAGGACGGACGGACAGCTGTGTCTCATTAATACGGTCCCGTTTTTTACCCTGGGTACGGAACCCTATTAACAAACTCAATTAAGGTAGGTATATGACTATCTCGAAGGAATTAAATCTTTAAGCCATCAATAGTTAAGGGGCAGCGCAGACGACAGACTTTTTATGCGATCGAGTCTGCGGCGCACAAAAAGTCTGAGTGGGTTGTATGCATTGTGCGCCGGACTTTTTGCGCATCGTGTGTTTTACTGCATATAATTCCATAGGTTCTATTTTCACAGACTAAAAAGTCCGTCGCGGATAGTCTGTCGTCTGGCCAGGGACTAAAGCCCCAAACGCGCTGACAACGGAAGTAGGGCAGTGCGGCGCGGTGGCGTTACGATACCGTAGTAGGTATACATACAGGGTGGCCCATCTAAAACGGTCAGTATGGGGAAGTCCGAAACTCGATCTGAAGATCTCTTCTTAGGAACCATGACATCGATTTTAATAAAAAGAAAAACTGCATTCATACATTAAAAAAAAATGTGTACTGTAAAAATGTGTAAATACTGTTTCTATTTAGATATCGATTGTGTGGGTGTTAATCAGTAAAATATGTGCGTATAACATGATTTCTAAAAATAATAAAATGCATTGTTTTTACATGCTTTCATTTATTTTAGTAGGTGTTCGAAGTGACCACCGCCTTTCTCAATACCTACTACGTTTGCAACTGTGATCACTCTGAACACCTACTAAAATAAATTAAAGCATGTAAAAACAATGCATTTTATTCATTTCGTATCTCGTATAGTTTCGGACTTCCCCATACTGACCGTTTTAGATGGGCCACCCTGTATATAGTAAACCCAGGCACAGATGTAGTGAATAAGTTTATCGAACATTTCCGAGAAAATACGTTCTTTTTATTAGTTACTGGTTTTATAGGTATCGTTAGTTTCAACTGTTTGTTTTTTTGACTGATTACTTCGCGACCGAGCTTTATCATTTAAACTGCATATTGTTTCTTATTTATCTGAACTCGAGTTCAAGGTCGTTTCGCGGTAACGATAAGATTGAATGTGGATTTTCCTGTCTACGTACAGGTTATTTTAAATTACTTTTAGCAAAAGCAACCCCAAAATTACTGTTTTTATTTCGTTTTGTATGAAAATCTTAATGCTGTTTACAGAAAACATCTACTTACCAAGTTTCAACAGTTTAGTTCTTACAGTTTCAGAAAAAAATGCATCCTACAGTTTCAGTTTCAAATATTGTAAATTGACTCCACATAATGGGCCATTTAACCCCCTGTCTGCTTTTCTCGTATTTTTGTAAAACACTGTATAAGTAGAATATATCTTTTGTCATCGTCTAACTAGAGCCGTCAGATAATGACAGGAAGTTTATCGCGCCCGTGTGGTGCCGGGTTAGAATAGCACCTCCCCCTTTCTTCCCGTGGGTGTCGTAAGAGTCGACTCTGGGAAAGGGTTAGTGTATTGTGGGCGATGGGCTAGCAACCTGTCACTGCAATATCACGTTTAATTACTGGTTACCCTGAGTTTGCTAAACGTGGCACTATATTTTTGAATTCATGTGCTCTGCCTACCCCTCACGGGAATACAGGCGTGAGAATATGTATTATGTATGTAGTTTATCGCGCGCGCGGTGACTCGAGCGTGTTGCTATGTTAAGCATTATCACGCTATTAATAAAAAAAAAGCTTTATCAGGAATGTCCAGTTTGCAGTTAAGATACGCTATGCCGGCGAGACCTCGAGAAAGGTCTACGGCAACCAGGTAACGGTAGAGAGAGACAGCATTATTTTTACGCTTGAACATGTTAGGGAGTGGACCTTCCTGTACATGGTACTATTTATTCTGTGCTGGTATACTAAAAATGTTGTAAATATTATTTCGCCGTGCGAATCAGCGTTGCAACGTGGGAATGTGGTGGAAATGCTGCCAGCCTTCTGAGCACTTTACCTGTTGGCGGCGACATGGCAGTTTTTTTTTATTTATACTTAATTTTAGTTTAAGATTTATTTTTAGATCTAGTTAATTTTATTTAGTATAAGGTATTTCTAAGTTTTATAATTTTCAATAGGTACTCTATTAAAAGAAAAAGTGGGATTAGGGAACGTGGAATTTGGGACACAAACGTTAACAAAATGTTACAGATACTATACAGAACATGCTAATTAAAACATTATGAAAACAGGAAAACCGGTAACGCAGCACGCCAGAAGCTATATTTACACAGAAAATTACGCTATGCGCTCTAAATATATGTTAAAAAAGGTCCACAGTATTAAAAGCTTTATGTCTAAAGCATAGAAGTTAGAATTGGTTATTTTACAGAATGCCGTTCAAGTTGGGGCAATCAGTCAATAGAAAAGGTCAACGAAACAAGTTTAAACTTTTTTTTTCACTAGCTGATTCCCGCGATTTTGTCCTTCTTTTTTTACATAACTTTGTCCAATGGCTGAAATGATGATTGTACGGAAATTTTGGGATAACTTTGACGAGGTCGTCAATTACTTTAGTTAATTACATACATTCATACATGCATATTCTCACGCCTGTATTCCCAAGAGGGGTAGGCAGAGCACATGAATTCAAAAATCCAGTGCCACGTTTAGCAATTTCAGGGTAATCAGATGGTTAAACGTGATATTGCAGTGACAGGTTGCTGGCCCGTCCCCCACAATACACCAACCCTTTCCCAGAGTCGACTCTTACGACACCCACGGGAAAAAAGGGGGTGGTGCTATTCTAACCCGGCACCACACGGGTTAGTTGATTACGATATAGAATAAATACCACAGCGCTGCGTTCCGTATGCTCGGAAGAACACATGTATGCCTTAAGCCGGGTACTCACTAGCGAGCCGTAACCATAACCGTTGCATGTACTGTAACCAAAAAAATATAATATGTACGTGGTTCGCGAACCTGCGACGAGCGGCTTGCAGCGAGCTGACGATTGTCGGTTCTTGCCGCGAACCAAAGGGCACTCGCAGGTTACAGTTACAGCTCGCTAAATGAGTACGCTCAATGAAAGCGTTCCGGAGACAGCGGGAGCCGTAACTGTAACACGCGTACTCGCTAAAACCTCGTTACTGTATCACGCATGTTACAGTTACGGCTCGCAGGTGAGTACCCGGCTTTACATTACACACAATTACATTACACATTAGGCGCAATAAGTTTTATATTTTCTTCAGAAATTGTCCACGAATGTTAAGTGTCTTTGATACAAACCGCACATACGTTTAAACTACAACCGTAATCAGATCACACAATTGCAAACGTACAAATAGAATATTGCCTCCCCGTAAATCTTCAGTTGATTCAGTTGGAACCAAGACTACTTAATCTTTTCTGACGTATGTAGTTAGACAGAGACAGACATATTTATAAGCCAGCAGTCTGTAAACACCTCGAATCTACGAGTAAAGTAATACATCATCTTTCCATCTGAATTCGGAAAGTTTTCAGCTCCGATGCTTATAATTATAACTGCTCTCCATACTATAGTGCCATTTTAGCACTATATTCTTAGCCTCTCACCTAAACTCCTTTGGTGTCGGGCTTAGATTAGCATCTCTTCATTTCTTTCGGGGTTGTTATAAGAGGCGACTAAGGAAATAGGTTTGGGTATGTTTTAGTCTCTGCCTACCCCTGTGGGAAAGAGGCGTGACGATATGTATGTATGTATGTATGTTTTAGGCAAAAGTCTAGCCACCTGTTACTATTGTACCTCTTTCATCTCCTTTTGGACGACCGGATAGCCCAGCGGTTAGAGAACCTGACTGTGAAGCTTAAGGTCCCGGGTTCGATCCCCGGTCGGGGCAGATGCTTGTATGATGAATACGAATGTTTGCTTTCGAGTCTTGGATGTTTATCTTTATATAAGTAAGTTTATCCGTTGTCTAGTACCCATAACACAGGCATTGAATTGCCTACTTTGGGACTAGGTAATTGGTGTAAAAATTGTCCAATGATATTTATTATTTTATTTTAAGCCTAAAAAGGCTACGAAACGTGGAATAGCCATGTTTATCTGTCACATTTCGTGTGCCTACCCCATTTGGGAACATAAAGGTGAATGTTTATTGTATGTGTTCACTCAGCTGTTATACATTGCAAGTTAAACAAAAGATCTAGATTTCAATTTGGTGGCGACAGTTTTAAAATCGAAATGGGAAATTTGGTCATGTCTCTAGTAGGTATGTCAAATTACTTATCAACCAGTAAAAAGTTCCTATTGTGCGTGTAATAATTTTATATCAAAAGTATAAGTTAATTTATTACAAAAAACCCTCTCGTGGAGATTAACGAGTGTTTGGGGTTGCGAGATACCCTCATTATTTTAATTCCCATTTGTCTGTCTGAACGTCCGAGATAATCTGCAAAACCATGGTCATTAGGAACTCAAATTAACACATTCGCGGCAAAGTCGATGTATATACTTCCCTACCAGGTTAGTGGGTATTTTAATTTTATTTTTAATTATTTTAGGCTTACCTTCTCTAATGTTCTTTTAAATTTTTTGTTGTTCGTTCGTACCGTCATGTTGTACTTAAAATTTTTAGTAAGTGCCTGCAAAGTGCGTTCTTAATATTAATTATATTAAATTTCATTATGTAGAAAGATCTGGGGTAAATAAACTCATTTTTTACTTCTCATGCTCTTAAAGTGTGGTCTCTAAGTTTTCGTCTCTACATAACGGGTCTAAAACTCCTTTTTAATCTCTAGGGACTAAAGTATTTTTTTTAATTTGCCTTAGAAACACCTTAAACAGCCCATCACCATGTTTGTGAATGTTGGATTATCGCCATTTTTATAGACGTAGAAACCATTTCGCCATTTTTATAGACGTACCTCAAAATGACAATGAGGCTATTTCCACGTTTTTAAAAATGGCGGTAATTGTCACTGTGCCACTAAAATTTAAAAAACATATTTGTACAGAGGAAGCTTTGTTATAATAAATATTGTAATTTTGTACATAACAGAACGTCGTTTTTTTCCTCCCATTCAAAGTGAAAAGTAGAGAGTTAAACGCGAGACTAAACAACCGTAATGACTTGTTTTAATCCCTTGATAAACAATCTACTATAATGCAACTCTTTAAGAAATATGGCTTAAATAAAAAAAAACTTAAAAAAACATCTCATCCACTAGTTTTGCAAAACAGTCGGATCTTTAATTGCCGACCAACTGGAATGGACAAATAGGTATTAAAGAAAACGTTCACAATGTTCAGTTTCACAACCATTTTGAAATAAAATAAAAAACATTCGCATTTTATGGCATTGATAACAAACACATTTTGTTACAAAACATCACGCTCACAGCACTTAATTTCGTAATATTGTGACTTCGCTTTCATAGTTTTCTCATCACAGAAAATATTGTACTTAACTGTTTTTAGATTCGGAGGAATAAATATGGGAATAATATTTTAGTTGATTTTACAACCCCCACGTAGAGATTTGTAATGCCAATGGCTATTCGTTTGTTTGTGGTACTGTAACTCTCAAACGAGTAAACTAAGGTAAATGCCGTTTACTTTACATAAAATATTTTTTTTTGTGATTGTTTTAGTCATGTTTCACCGAAATAGTATTGAATTTTTTTTAATATATAAAATGTCAGTTGCTCCTCAACTTCTTTTTAAATTAGTAAAGTTATTGTTTTTTTTTCTCTTTCGGCTATTGACGAAAAAACTACACAATTACGGCACCATCTTAAATACTATCTAACCAATTAATTCCTTACCCACCATGGAACGTATTTACAGTGATCGTCATACTAACATTGCATTGCGCTACAAAAATCATACGTTTTAAATAATTACGTTTGTAAAAATTATGATACAATAGCAAATGTCATTAGAACCGGCTTAGTTAGAATTTTACGCGCACATATTTCAAAATCACTTTTTTTTATAACATTACTATTTTTTTTATCATCCACCTCAAAACAAGTGAAGTAGCATCAGAAAAATTGTTAAAAGTTGTGTATGAATCTGTCCAAAAATGTTATGATCCCAACTAGCACCATTGGCCTTGTACGGCGTTTCCTTATTTATGCCTCCGAATTCTTCACTTACGAACTGAAAACACTTGTGAAACGTAACACGATAAAAATATTTGATTACAAACGTGACCATAGTCTTTCCTATAGCAATTGCGAGGTAAATAGCACCACAACTACGTTTCAGATATCATCTACGTATAGCATTATAAAAATGAAAGATTTTAATTGTCACTTTCCCTAATCAACATCGGCCAGGCGGCGTCCACCAGTCTTTAAATTTTCTATAAATAGACGTCTTCTTCACCATTTCCTCGTTATTCAGAAGTGCACAAAAACCACAATAGTCATCAGTCTCTATACTCTCAAATCTTCGGTGGAATGAGTAATATTTCTTCCATCGGAAATAGTTTTCGTAATCGTCAGGATTGTCTATAAGTTCTTTCATTTTTTTGGCTAATGCTTCGACTCCTAACTTTCTGGCATTCAGGTAAATCCCATCCGGCATAAACCTGGAATATAAATTAGAAAACCAATTTTAAAAAGTGGTATGAGCTTATCGAAGTTTATCTTATAATATTAGGACGTTGATAACGTATATGGCACATTATCAATGATTCAACGGAAAATATTCATTACGCTGTTTTCTATATTCATTACTTTCGATCATGTGACCTATTTAATCTATAGCACTTAAATCAATTAAAAATTGCCGGCAAAGATTGTTTGATGGATATTAGTTTGGTTAAAGTTTCTAATTTTTGTTTATTGATTGATTTAGTATCTAATTTAAAAATATATAGTAACAGGGAATAATAATTATAACAATAAAAGCAAAACCTAACCTTGTATAGTTAGCGTCTCCGTAAACGATAGGTATTGCATTATGCTGCAAACCATACGTCAGTTTTTCAGTCACGTAATCTTCAGAGAACGAGTTCTCGAATGACAAATAGAAATAATAGTCTCTTTCCACCATATCGTTACACTCCGCCTCTTTGTCACGTTCGCATTTCAATGGGCCACATCGACCGTACACATCTACAGTCAAATCATAATAATCCTTAAGAGCACCTTGTAGATCTCTTACAAACTTTTCTCGGCCACTTCTGGATCTGCAGTTAGACACAAACCAAGCAGCAGCTTTTGTTTTATTCCTCAGCTTTACTCTCAAAGCATCATCAATTGGATCCATGTCCTCCACCTTCATCCAATGCATCTCTGTTTTTGGACCTATTATATTACCCTCCGCGTCTCTTACAATTAGGTAGCCCCATTTAGTTTCTGACTCTAATTTGTAAGTCCATGTCCAATTGAAGAAGTTATCGAATCGATTAGAACAGATGGGATAGTTGTCAGCTGATTCAATGTTTGTAAAGGCATACTTTTGGTGCGGCGATCGTGCCTTCGGCAATCTATCTTCTCCCATGTATATAACTTCGGTACCCGAAAACGCGATGACATCAAACTTAGTTACATCTCCGAGGTAATTCCGGTCGCTGGTAACAAAACAGTTCGTATATTTACACTTTCTTTCAATAAATCCATTCTGACCAACTCCCATGTAAACAAACGGCACATTTTTCGCACTAGTCCACTGCAAAATGTATTTAAGGTCACCCTTTTCACTAGTATTCACTGTTTTTTCAAGTTTCACCACAAGTTTTTCAAGACTCTGTTCGAGTTCATGTAATTTGTCACCTGCTACTAAATCTTTTCTAGTGTTCCGGAGCTCGGTTAATGTGTAGTAGAGAAACAGAAGGAGGAACACGAACGATGTGTAATAGAATAATTTGGCAAGGTTACGCATTGTTATTGTTATCGGTATCAGCGTTATTTTTTAATGCGCCCGCACGATGCGCGCGCGACGCGAGGCTTGATAGAGAACTGAAACGTCCGAGCACTACAAATTCGTAATCACTAAGTAAACTGTGTGTAATATATTTGGGAATCACACTTCGAACCGCGGCGACCTATGTTTTGTTTATTTTAATGCTCCGTGGCCCAAACTAAAAACACTCAAAGAATCTTGTTCGATCGTCTTTTTCAAGCTTTTTTTTAGTTTCACCTGTGCCGATATTTTGTTTGCTTGTTTACCAAGTAAAGAAAGTTAATTTGATCCATTTCCCGGTTACCGATCGAGCTGAGATTTATACTTGTGCAAGTAGAATTACTCAAATGATTTTCATAAAATTAAGTTTTTTTTGGTTAAGTTATTTAAAAGCTTGAATATTGAAACATGTTGATTGAACTTTAAATTTCCACTCATATATAATATTTAATACGCAAGCAAGGCTCGTTTTTCTACTGATTTAATTAATTATAATGTCAATTAGTTTAATAAAAAAACAGAATGCTTGAAAATAAGATGTGGGTATTTAGAAGATTAATGGATAAAAAGGTAGATTAATTATTATTCATCGTTATTAACTAATTTAAAGGACATTTAATAACGTCTTGATGATTTTTCATTTTTACATAGATCTGTTTATTTGTAGATATCTTTTTTCAGTAGAAGGCGTGGAGATTATAACATTGAAATCTATATCAAATCTAAAAACAGGAACAAACAGAACTCTAAGTCATCATCATCATCATCAGCCTATATACCCTCCTGCGACCCAACTTTAAAGAGGGTACTTCCGATAAAGACCCAGTGTCTTACTACTAGGACAAAATAAGTGAAGCACTGAAGGCCCAGAACAAAAAATGCTCGTATCTTGGTAACCACAACGAATATAGGTGTTATATCTTAAGGGTGCTTCAATATAGTTTTAGGCTTGCCAGAGAGAGATAAAAAACTAAAAAATATTTTGTTCTTTATTTATCACATTGAGTCGCTACGTATACTAGAAGGCACAGAGCCAGTCTTAGAAATGTCATAGAAAATGGAAATATAAACCCTTGAGCTAACTAAAAATCAATGAAATAATACTGTCAATGACATTACCGAATCTTAATTATCTGTTTTTAGTCATCATAATGGTGTATATAATTAAAAACTTCAAAAAATAAAAAATGAACCAAAAACAATCTTCTTTAAAGTGACTGAAAAATAATATCTGGGATTAGTTAAGTCTCTTTTCATGGCCTTAATCATTAAATTTACCACTATAGTCTATAAAATCTCAAAAATTAAAAAAAATCTTGCAAATGCAAAAGGATCTTACTCGTCTTTTTAGAAATTAGATTATTGAAGTATCTCAAATATTTTACTATCTTTTAAATCTGTAACATAGGAACTGTGTCAACCCAATAACATAAACCTAGAAGAAAAAGACAAAAAATATTTAAAATATAAGAAAAAAAGTCAGTAATAAATAAGAAAAAAAAAGTAACAAACTGTATAAATGCCTAGCGTACTAGTATTAGTACGAAATAAATGTCACTAAAAAAACATACTGTTATTCACAAAATTTCGGTAAAATAATTGTGTTTACCCCAAATTCGGCCCTTTACCTTGAAAAAGAAACAAAATCTCGTTAATTTAACATAAAGATTTCATAGATTTATATAGGTTAAACTAACCACCTTTCGTTTTACGCGCCATCGCCTCGACGTTTAATGACAGTAGACCGAAGTAAAACTTCCCCGCTCCTTGAAAGCAGTGCTGCCACAATGTCAAATATATCCAGAGACTAAACGTCAAGTAATACACGACGTAGCGTGTAATTCAAACGCGGTAGATGGCTGGAAATATTTTGTTCTAGTACTATCACAATGGGTCATAGCTCCAAGTCTCTGTTAAAATACTTGGGCTTTCACTGCAAACTGATTTTGTCCTAGTATTATCACTTTGAACCCCAAGAGGATACGTCCCACTGCAGGGAACTCTAAGTACGCAACCAAAACTCAAATTAAAAGATGTGTATGTTTGCAGTTGGCCTCCGGTGTCGATGTATTGGGACAACGGCAAAGCTAAGTTTGTCGCTCGATCCGTTATCCTTGATTGTTTTAGCTTGATAACGACAGATAATGAAACGAAACACGTCGCGCGTGAATCCGTATCGCATTTAGCTGTTTTTTTGACGTGACAACGTCTTAAATTAGGTTGCGGCTGGGAGTCACTTATGAAAAAGTGTAACGCTCGGTAACGTTACGATGACGTCACCGAACGAGAGAGAGGCCCGCAGTGTTAAGGAGGTGGCGCTTCGATAGTGCGAAGCCTCTATGGTATCATGTGAGACGTCAAACGCAGACATGGACAGCTGTCACGATTGGGAGTTGACGTGACAACGTCTTAAATCAATAAATATTCTACCGAGAAAAAGACGTTGTCACGTAAAATCTTCGCCCGTAAAACCGACTTTACAGGCTACCATTTTTTTTATATTGATTTGTGATAACAATGTACAAATACTGGCATATTGCAACGCCCAGCATAGGTTAGTATCCGAAGGTCATCGAACTGATGTCTAATAGTTCGATAAACGGGGAATTCCGTTCAGCTGAAATTCATACATAGACACATCATGCTGGTATTCCCAAACAAGGAAGGCAAAGTACACAAAACGCTACATTTTCCATGCATTTTCACACGCTTTTGAGAAGGCGGTCGATTACCAGTACGTATGAAAATCCGAGTCTTATTCAAATTCACAAACAATGGACATCATTTCATAAAATGGCCTGCTGCTGTCCAATGTCAGTTTGGGTCCAACATTTTTCTAACAGCAAAGTAAAGTTGGTCCCTCAATCTCATCCTTGAATAGTATTGTTTTAAGAGGAAATGGAGCGGTCATATTTTGTATGGAAACGTAGTCCCCTGATTCCTCCCTGGATATTACCCGTAGAACAATGATTTTTTACATCAACAATTTAATGATATGTTAGCATGTTCCTATGTTTTCCTTTTTTTCTTTATTGAATTATTAAAAGAGATATTAACCTTTAAAAACATGAAAAAGTGGCAAGTTTTTTCCGTTGTGTTCAAACCTCTAGAAACCAATTTTAACACAATTTATATCGAAATATAAGAACATAGAAACACAGTTATGGGATTTCTTAAACATTTAATGAAAAAACATATTTAATCGGTTAAGTTTTGGAGAAGAAATCAGGGGACTACGAAACGTTGTTTTTGAATAATTTTCATAGGTATTTTCGGTCCGAGCTGTAGTTGTTCTTATCGCACTCGACGTCGTCTGGACAGGTCACGGCGCGACAGCAATAGATTTAGCAAATACCTATTTTTCAATTCCTTCGACCGGCATATTTCCTCTTATTAACAAATAACGTTGTAAAGATAACACTACGGAAACTTGTAACGCTTTATCGCCACCTATCGTCGAGTAGTAGAACTTCTTCAAAAAACGCCATCTACATCAACTGTTAAAATGGTTTCCTACATGCCGTCAATGAAGTTTCGACGTTCAGTTGCATAATTACAACTTCCAGGTTTCTCTCTTCGGAGGGAATATCCCACACCTTCATTGCATTTTAACTCTTAAAAGAATGGACGAATTTCGATAAGTTTTTTTTTATTAAAAAACTAGTTTAGTTCAAAAAGTAGTTTTGTTATATTTGGATCCTTACCTTTGTAAGATACTGGAGATTGAAGCTAAAATGTCAGGATGTTTCAACTTTTTAGTAAGTACATATTTCGATCCCCGTGTTGTGTCAGGCTTAGAATGACATCGCTCTATTTCTTTCATGGACGTCATAAGAGGCGACCTAGGAAGTGTTAGGTATGCTTAGGCGACAGTCTAGCTACCTGTCACTATTATACTACCTCTTCCATGTGTTTTCAAGCCTAAAATGATGCTGGAAGTGGCTGCGAAGCGTGAACAGTCGAAATCATGGTTTTGTCTATGTTTCGTGTGCTCTGCCTACCCCATTTGGGAACATAAGCGTGATTGTATGGATGTAAGATAGTGAAGTACAAAGGTAAACATTTGCAAAATTTCTTGCACATAATGTATGACATATAATTTTTCGAAGAAAAAAAAAGTACACGTATGAGCCAGAATGAAATTTCTCAATGTATGTCATAAGCCGTCACTAATGTAGCTCTGGGGAAATGTTATTTTTATACAACTGCTAATAGGTAAATTTAGAATATTTCAGAATCTCAAGATCATTGTGTGTTGCTATTTCTGCTAGATATCAGCCAAGCGTACGTAACTTTATTTTTAGGGTCAAAATTAAATAACACTTTGCCGTGGCCCAACAATTATTTTAGAAACATTATTTATAACCATGTGGCGATGGATTTAAAATAACACCTCTCCATTTCTTTTGTGGATGTTGCAAAAGGTGACTAAAGAAAGTACCTAGGTTAAAATGTTTTTTGACGACAGGCTAGCAATCTTTTAACTGAAAACAGAAGTGGATACAATACATGGAACGGCCATGGCTTTGACTATGTATCGTCTTATGTGCTCTACCTACCCCATTTGAGAGATATGTATGTATGTAAAATTATAAAAAGTTTCCCAAATTCTAAAATTTGATTCGTTAGAATTTAATAAACTTTTAATAAGTAGGTACTTTGCTCACCCTTGACTAAACTGACTATTGATAATACGTAACCGTGGGTGAGCAAGTCAGAAGGAAAAACATCAGCAAATAACATTTCATTCAATAATTGAAGTTCATGTATCAAAGATAATCATACATCCATCCATCCAAGCCATCAATAAAAATAAACTTCACTGTCTATTTTTAAATATACATGCGGACGATTTACTGCAATTTAATAGTCAATGGTAATCACAACACGAGCTCTAACTGTTATTACTTCCTGTAGTTAGTTATGGCAAATATTATAATGGATACGTTATACAAAATCATGTAATTTTAAATATAGCAATATGTGTGGACAATGTACAGGAAATTCAGTACAAGTAGATAAGTAAAACGGCATAGGTAAGCTCACGGTTTTTGTCACAGCGAAACTATGGTGCTGATGAGTGATGACAGATGTATGAAGTCAAGCAACATACAGTCTTTTACCTAGAACCAAAGTTGCGTTGCGGTTCTCCGAAACATCACGCCGAGTGCGGCCCTTTTTGGCTTTTTTTGGTGTAGAAAAATACTTAAATATTTCGTATGGGAAAAGACTTAGATCTCTCTCCAGGCAGATGTTATGCCTAGGGTACGAAGTCCACGAAGAGAAAGTTGGATGGTACGCAAATGAACGTCGAAACTTCGTAAGCGGCATGTAGGATCCCATTTTTGACAGTTTATGTAGATGACTTTTGTAGAATAAGTTCGACTACTCGACGATAGATGGCGCTATTTTCATACAGTAACCTCTCCATTTCTTTCATGATATCGTAAGAGATGACTAAGTAAACAAGGGTACTATGCTTTAGGGCAGAGTTATCTCTTTCATAAATTGTGGCTACAAAACGTGAACTAGTCTTTTTTTACTATGTAACGTTCCGTGTGCTCTGCCTACCCCGTTTGGAAATACAAACGTGATTAACGTACAGTCGACAAAGAAATTGGTCTACCCCCTCAAGATCGATATTCATTTGAACCTCATGAAACAACAAGGTCGATCTCCCCTCGCCATAATATTATGACAGTGACAATGTCAACCTTGTGACAATTTTGATCTCACAGAAACTTTTGTCAAAAGTGGTAGACCACTTCCTTGGCCCACCGTACGTAAGTATATTCTTTAAGGCTAATTTTAGATTAGATGAACAATAATCTTTTTGTCTGTCACAAATTTCGTACATGTCTTTCTTTTCTTTATTAGAAAGGTAATCCTTGTGAACTCACCAAGTCTTACTCATTTTTGCCTGATTTACATAACAACACGCAGATAATGTATGTAGTTACAGCACTCGACTCTGCATTATAATGAGTGCACTCTATGTCGCATTTATCTAACCTTGCACCACATTTTATGAATGCCATAGTGTTGCAAATTACTGTAACAATTAATGACTATTCATTGTTTACCCATTCATTAAAAAATAATGTACTAGTAGTATGTACTAGCACTATGTTTACACAATGCAAACTTTAAAAAAAACGGTCCAAAGCGAGTCGTTCTTGTACCGTAGTTACCATTCTCTATTCTTTAGTCGTAATCAAGCAAGAACACGCCACCAAGGGTAACGGACTTAGATACAAACTTAACTAGCTGTTGTTCCCCTAATTGTCCCGATACATTCACATAGTACGTCAACTGCAAAAGTAAGTTTGTACTTCTAAGGCTGAGTTCACAGCTGTCCGGGAGACCCGTACTGCACATGAGGATGCCCGGGAGCACAACTGAGGAACTAGAGCATCGTTTCGCAGCGACCCGGATTGGTACGATATCCACAGAAGAAACGGAGAGATGCTATTCTAGACCTGACACCACACAGGTATTCTTTAGGCGACAGGTTAGCAACCTGTCACTGTTATACTACCTCTTCTTCTGGGAACATAGGTGTGATTATACTTGTATGTATGTATTTAAGCTTGTGATGTCTTTCGAATGGAATCTTCAAATTGAATACTACAAAAAGTTATATTATGGTACTGAAGCTTACTTAAATATGAAGTCCTTTATGTTTTTTGTAGATATTACATGTTTCGCAAAGCCATAGTTCATTATTTTGTTCTATATAACCAATAGTCTTCGCAGCGCACGCGATGTAAGAGTTTTTTTGGTAATTTTTTCACACCTTGGTTTACATTATTAGTTTTAGTATCGATCCTTAAGTTTTTTGAAAATTTACCCCGAAATAATCATCCACGCTAAAGTTATGGCTAAGTGGTTAGCGTAAATATCTGTCGTTCTTCAAATATAATGTCAAAGGTTTAAATCACGATCAAAGAAGGCGTAATACGGAATTGCCAGATAAAATTCATTTTGTTCCACGCATCCACTATTTTAATTTAAAATTCTTATTCACGATTTGAAACGTACGTGGAACAATAATTTTCTACGGCATTATTTTTAATAGTAGTTTTGAGTGCTAGATAATGTTTTGGAACCGAAGCCGTACTTTTTCAAAACACCCCCTGGATCGCGGCAAGATAGAGGGGGTCGCAACCCCCGATTATTTCCAATCGTCTTATGATTTTTGTACGGCGTTGTGGAATAATGGATTAGAAGCAGTATCGAAATAATATGAAACTGATGCCGTACAAAATCAAATGACCGAATTTTCCGTGGTAATTATCGGAAAATGAAAAGAAAATCTGACTTAGTGGCTCACCATTTTTGTACGGCACTTCGCGTTTTCTTATTATTTTTCATGGATCTATTGATGGGAGGAAACGCCGTACAAAAATACATACATACATACACTCACGTCTGTATTCCCAAAAGGGGTAGGCAGAGCACATGAATTAAAAAATCCAGTGCCACGTTTAGCAATTTCAGCGTACGTACAAAAATAAATGACCAAAATATACCCAGTCTACTTGTACTTTTCGATTCTCACCTGCACTCAGTTGGACAACTTACAAGGGACGGCATAGTGCTGAATCTTCTTGTTTTATGCTCTTAATATCGTTCTTCATAGGTCACCTGGTGGTTCAGATGACCCATAATTTTTTCGACATGGGCCAGTAGTCTATGATTCGGATACCCTTAGGGGTGGTCTATCTCTGGAATTTCTTGACGCTTTTTTTTTGGGACACCTATTTGGAAAACGTCGCAGCGAAGACGCTGGGATGACGCAACGTAATGCACTAATGGACCCTCGCTCTAAAGCGGCGCCTGCGACGAATTGAGTATTGATTAGCGTTGTCGGCATATTAGTCATACACGCTTCAGCATTTAGCGACATAGGTCATGTATACTAAATGAATGTGGTGTCTACCTAGGAATGACACTTCTTTTCTTCCGCGGATGTGAAAAGAAAATGGGATTAGTCACTATTATACCTCTCCTCATTATTTCAACCTAAAATTAGGCTACAAGTGGCTACAAAACGTGAAAGTCGTGGTTGATATGTCCATGTTAAGCGTGGTTTATGTTAGTACTAAACATTATGTATCTTGAAAAATACGGATAACTCACGTTTTAAATCGAGTTTAGCTCGACATGTTTTGGGTTAAATCCCTAGCCGTTCATCTAGGAGCCGCGGCGGCTGCTACCAAGTGCGTGCTTTTAGAATAATTTTAGGTTTCGTTTTAAAGGTAAGAAAAAGAGGGAGAGGACAAATGAAAGAGTAGGTTTTAAAAACCTTCCAATGATAAGTATATAAAAGAAACATCGCCTAGTTACTTACATTGACCACAGACTGATATTAATATTAAATCTAAATTATTCTCGAATAAGGCCACAAAGTTTTTAACGTATTCACTGCCACCGACGATATCGAAGATTTACAGACGTTTGAAACACATGTGCGTCCATGGCACTTGATGAAGACTTTATATTGAGAAGCTGCAATAATATATTATGAAGTTCAGTAAATAGGTACAGTGCCGTTGTGACAGTTTTAATTGTACCTGGTATCTTACCTTCCACGTTGAAACACAACAGTACAAGCACTGCTGTTTAGCGGCAGGATTACCGCGTAAGAGGGTGGTAGAGATTCGGACGGACCCTGTACGACGTCATACCAATCGCATTTAAGTATTAGTGAAAATAAATTGTAAACACTGATAAATAAAATAATTTTATTTATTGAAAAATCAAAGCAAAACGCTCATTAAAAAAACATTGTTCGTAAATTGATAAAAAATATCTTATACCAATTAGGTATTTCCATTCGTAAGTAACTAATAATGATAAAGATAGAAGATTAATTACTAGAAAATTTTCGTCTTAAAACGTACTAAAATAAATAATAATGAATAAGCCCTCGTCTGCCTTTGATAAGGATACATGCTTTTTATAAAAAAAAGTTAGCATCTTAATTTACATTAATTGGAACAAAGGAGACCTATGTATAATGCTGTAGATTCTCCACTTCCCACATGTTATGGATTACTCGATATTACTAAAACCACAATGACACTGAATCATTCTCCGCACGCTGCATTCGGGGAACACAAAAGTGTAAAGAGTGTGTATACAGACGACGTTCGTTCACCGAAATAGTTTGGAATACGTTTGGAACATAAGCGGCGACCATGATTGGGCAAACGAGTCAGTCTAATAACCGCTTTATGCATAACAGGATAAGGTAGCTTTTTCTCGAAAAATTACATTATGATTATGACGTATACATTAAAACAATACAAAACTCGTGGAAACGTACAGTGACAAGTTAAAAATCCATAAACTGCACGAAAGAACTATGCGGTTAACCGTATCGCTGCTGGCTGTCAGGGAGGCCCTAAGTTGGAACCTTAGAGTTGCACATAAATTAATTGCAATTATAGCATACAACTTAATTCTTGCAATCTTTTTTTTGAAATTTTTTGCAACTTTTTGCAACTTTTATAACATATCAAAATAACCCATATTTATAAGTAGAAATAAAATAAAAACTGCAGAAAATACAACAAAAAATGTAGAGCCGCTTGCGGCTAACCGCATAGTGCAAACATACCCTTAAAATACGCCTACACTGCAGCTCAAAATAAGGCGACAAATGCGTTAAGTTTCTTAAACTCTATCCATCACAGCAATTCCTTACCGTCATCGTATTTAAAACTTTATCACCATATTGTATCTAATGTGGTGCTCCATGAGCTAATGATTCAACCCGTGATGCTTAGCCACAAAGAGAAAGATCACCACGCCATGGTGATAACCTGATAGCCAATGTGTCAAGCAGCGGTGTGGGCGAATTCTTACTCTGATGAATACTTTTACGTAAAAAAATAAACAAGCTACTACTGATACACACAACCACGTATTCCGAAGACATCGGTCAACCGCGACGTAAACGAGAATCAAAAGTAACGAAGCTAAGCAATAGAGTCGAAGCAATTGTTTCATGACCCACCGTAGACTGTGAACGTATCACAGTAAACGTGAAGACTTTCTTTGTCGGGCAATCCATTGAGACTATGACATTTACTGTAGGTTCTACGGTGGGTCAGGAATCAATTGGTTCTATTTATTGTGCACAAAGAATCGGATTCCACAAAAATTCATTGCCTTCATTTGCATTCCCTGATAATCTAACCATAATTCAAGTCGACGGTGAATGGGCATTTGAAATGCGTGCTCCATCATTGCACCACGTCTTTTGGTCTCACTAGGCAGATCGTCTTCATTCCAATACAATTCTAATCACTGACACAGACCCAGTAAGCTTAAGCCAAGGATATACAAGGGGAAAAATGCCCCACGACCATGTGTCGGCGACATGTCAAGCGAAACCGGCCGATTTCGCCTGACAATAATATCTGGCGACATCGCGCGACTTATATCCGCAGCGAAGCTTATGTCGAGCGAAGTCCGGCAATGTCGCGCAACGTTGCTGGGGACACGTGTCGTGGGACATTAGTGTATCTTTGGCTTAAACATGACGTAACAAATCGCCCACCCATTTTTAGTCCCAGAAACAATCTGGTGCCTTTTTGGTTATTTCTTTCTGCCTCGACAGGAGCCTGGCATATTCCACCACTGCCTAAAGGTCTCATACGTCGTGGACGTCCGCATCAGTTGTTCGTTGTGCATCAACTCGCACATCTTGCAAATGTCGTCGGTGTCTGGAGACTCGTCTCTGGCGTGGTAGGAGTAATGGTTGTGCCATTTGAAGAACCTGTAGTATCGTTCTTTGTTGCCTATTATGTCTGACATCTCTTTGGCCAGGGCTTTTGGCGTTAATTTTCCACCGTCCAGGTAAATACCGTCGGGCATGAATCTGAAAGGACAAAAAGAGATTTGAGATAGACTCGGGGCTGAGGGCTGTAGTCCCCGCTCTGTGGTCTTATCCTCTAAGGCGTAGCGCAGACGACAGACTTTTTGCACGATCGAGTTTGCGGGGCACAAGTCTGCGTGGATTATATGCATTGTGCGCCGGACTTTTTGCGCTTCGTGTGCATTACTGCATATAATTCCATAGGTTTATTTTCACAGACTAAAAAGTCCGTCGCGGATAGTCTGTCGCCTGCGCAGGGCCTAACTACGTCTAGTCAACCATTTAAGATTTATAATCTTATAATATACACACATTAGTCCGATCAATTTGGACAATTGAAATAAAGGAAATTGCGACAAAGCCAAATCCGTAAAAACCTAAGTTTTACCATAAACAATAAAGTGTCAAAAGTCCTCATCGATCCCATGTGAGTTAAGGAACTTATTCCGGCCCAATGTCAGAATTATAGGTTTTTTGGATTTTTATCGAAAAGTATCTCAAAGAAAAGCTGTAGATCTCAAAATTTTCAATGAAATGGTCCTTTTGATTAATTCTCTAAGACCCACCATTTCCCAGAGATATTGCGCCTGTAAGAAAGAATCACGGTCTACATCACGTACTGTACGAGGTAGTGAACTCGGCGCGTTTTTCTTAACGTTGTTTCCCCGGTAAACCTATTCAACGAACCTTTATGACATTATTTTCAGGAATAATACTTATTCAATAGTATGATTATTGATATTGTTGATCTATTTTAAGCTGTAATTCTTAAAAATAATCGGATTATTCGACCCATAAGCCATTATTTTGCACCATTTTCGAAGACCATTAAGTAAAGAAAATGTTCAGAATCGCGAATAGGAAAATAAAGTAATGGCAGAAGTGCACAAAATCCATTATTTTCGCTAATTTAGAGATACCAGCATAATTTTAGCGTTTTGTATGATAGTGACAGGTTGCTAGCCTGTCGCCTAAAATATACCTTTTAATAAGATACCAGACAGTATTTTGCGTAAGTACATGTTATAAAACAGCACAAGCTTGCGTTGGATGCAACTCAATAAGTATCAACTGAAGTGGGAAAACGATATGAACACTCGTGATTGTTTGTATGAGTACATGCAACCAATGCAACGTAACACCGTTAAGCAATTACACTTCAGGGTAAACAGTTGATAATGGTAAACAATATACAATAGAATTGGAAACAAAATTGTCTTTACACACGGTTTCATAAATAATAATTTGTTCTTACACACATGTATAAATCACGCCTGTATTCCCAAAAGGGGTAGACAGAGCATACGAAATGCTACATTGACATAACTACGACTATTTCACGTTCCGCAGCCACTTCTAGCTTTAGGTTTTAATTTAAGAGGAACTGTAGTGACAGGTTGCTAGCGTATTTCCTTTGTCACCTTTTACGAAATTCACGGGAGAGCTGGAGAGGTGTTATTATTATTACACGACTCCACGGGGGACTTCCAGTACTTATATCAAAACACATGATTCTCATTTTTAAAGCATGGATATCCGTAGATAAATAAAATTCTGTTTTAAAAAGTTTTTTGACAATCAACTGCTTCCAGAAAACAAAGTAGCTTGAGTGTAATTTTATGACAGCAAAGGCAGAATTCGAATTGAACGTAAAATTGACGAGCAAACATTGTCTACAATCCAACAGTCCGATGTTACAAAGAGTAACGCCAAAATAAATCTGAATCCTGAGCTGTCATCTAACCGAATGATTGTATAGACGTAGTTATTAACAACATCTTTGATCTTAACTAACTGTATTGCATTATGAAGGTCAACAGTTAAGATTATTTTGCCTCTTAACTTTGTAATAAAAAAACACGAAAAATTTTAATGAAGTCACAGTACTTAAATCAAGGAAATGTACGTCAGTAAACCCTCAAAGTATCCATTGTGATGAAAATTCTAACAACAAAAAGAAACCTACTTTCTATCAAAAGCGAGGAAAGGAAAAATTCATTCTTATTAATGTAATCGACATAGCGCTAAAACAAAATAAACTTTAAACGTTTTAGGTACGTTTATGGAGAAAATTCGCAAGCAAGCATGTACTGAACTTTACCAAGACTGTATAACATCACGCCTTCCTACATTGTGACCACAGCCATAATAACTTCAATGCGAGAGTCTTAAACATCGTCCAATCGCGTTTTTTACTTCTTCAATTTATTTCTAAATCTATCACCAATGGAAATAATTGGCTCCAATTTAATTCAGTTCACGGCCAATTCTGGGACTGGGAGTCATGCCCTCTTTCGTCTATAACCACCACGCATCTTTACGGTGTCTGAATCAAATTTATAGATCCTCGCCAATGAAAAGTTAAAACTTCCATGTCAAAAGCCTTAAAAGGAACAGTGCTACGGTAAGACAATCTAGGGCGTGTTAGAAAAACGTACACTAATAGCTGACCTAGATATTTTCTTGGCTCGAACGATGCAAAGCTAATGAGTTTTCTTTGATACATTGTTAACCTGACATCCTACAAGCGGTATTATCTCACCGTTTCGTACGTGGAAGCCGTAAGAAGTGTCTAAGGAAAATAGGTTTAGGTACCTATACTTTAGAGTCTAAAGTTTAGACGACAGGCTAGCACCTGTCACTATCATAAACGTATAAAGGCTTCGTTTCCTGATTGAAATTCATGTTAATCGGCCACGAAAATATCATTGCTATTTACATCATGCTAAATTAAGCACACGGTTTCATTTCTGCTACTGTTGTTGAAACTTTACACCCAAAAAGTGACAAATTACCTATTACTAACTATAGACGCAGGCTGCTTTTGACCAAAGCAACTGTAATCATGTGGTGGAGGCCTATGTCTAAGTAGTTCTACGACTTAATTGATAATGATAGCAACTAAAACGTTTACTTTATACTCGATACTCAATCCAATCTACAAACTGAGCAAAACTTTACCGCTTGTAATTAGTCTCTCCGAACACAATCGGCACTGCATAATTCTGCAACGCTATCAGCAAATTTTTACTGGCATGGTCTTCTCTCAGAGGATCCTCTATCGCAATATAAAAATGGTACTGATTCTGTATCATCTCCAGGCAGCTTGCATTGCTCGGATCACAGTCGCTTATCTGATCACAACCGTACATGTCGATTTCTAATGCATATTCCTTTAGTTCAAGTCGTATGTTTTTTAGCACAGCCTGAACTTCGTACCATCTGCGGCAATCCAAAACTATTCCCATCGCTGCTTTTGTTTTGCTGGCTAATTTTCTCTTAAGTGTGAAATCAATAGGTTCCATCGAGGGAACGTCAATCCATGCCATGGTATTATTAGGACCAACCACTTTACCCGTCTCATCCTTTATCGTAATGTATCCACAAGTATAGTCCGATTCAAATCGAGTCGTCCAAGTCCAATTAAAGAATTTGTTGTACATGTCATGGCAGACGGGATATTTTATACTAGAGTCCAAGCTATAAAACACGTATTTTTGACGCCAATCTCTGAACGTCGGCATTTTCATCCCATGAACGACTAGAGTTGGTCCATGGAATAGAATTAAATCGAATTCTGCAACGCTTCTTAGTAGGTTCTTCTTATGTGTTACAAAGCACTGATTGAATTTACAATTATGCTTGAGGAAATCGGTTTGACCTTCGTAATGAAACGGACGAAGTGTATAAGGCTCCACCCATAACAATATGAACATCATTTGTAGCCCACTAACCCCATCATATTTCTCAGTGCCACTTAGTTCTACAGCTTCTTCGTCAATCGGCGTTACAGGTTTTCTATGCTGTTGTTTATAGTCGTATTGAGCCTTTACTGAATATATCCACCCTACTGCTACTAAAAAGCTTCCGATATAAACCAATACATCAAAATTTATGAACAGCCACCACTTAATAATTTTTCGTCGTCGAGACATTTTCAATAAATTTTCTAAAGATTGCAGTTTCCGTATATCCACATACAAATAATTTATCGAGTCTCGCACTGATTTGCCCTACGTGTCATGCAAAAGTAACTACTTTGCACGTTTCGCGGAGTAGCCAAGTAAATAGCTCTCAAAAAAATTATATAAAAATAACATTGATAAAAAAATCTAAAATTGACTGCTCATCTCATTGTTTGAAGCAAATCTAAATGACTGACAGTGACACATAGAAAAGAAAACATTCCAGACTATAGACAATAATTCATGTTATCGTAAACTATCGCAAGGTTTTTAAAAGTCAGCGGTCTGTCTGGACAAAAATTATCACCAAGGAACGGTTTTAGTTTAGGAAAAGATCACAAAAGCGGACGAACTGAAAAAATAGCATAGAAAAAAACTACAAAAGAGATGAATAAGGACTAGTGGAATGATAATTTGGTAATAGCACAATATTGAACTGAATAACAAGGTAGACAACTCCGAAACACGTGTATTTACGCGGATATAAATCGCGCAACATGTCGAGCAAAGTCCGGCAACGTCGCGCTACTTCGCTCGACATGTCGCGCGACACGTGTCTCGGCACATTTGTCCCCTAATGTATCCTTGGCTTAAACTAATTTGCTGGACTTACCAGGAATTCTACATTTGTACGGGACCATGAAAGATAAGATTTACTAAAAACTTGCTATATGCTCAATTAATTTCATATCTATTATTTCAGTCTACTCGTGACCATCCACATAACTACAAAGAGGTGGTCACGAAACGTGAAACGGTTATGGCTTTGTGTGTTCTACCTACCGCATTTGGGAATATGTATGTATTTATACAAAAGGATTGTTTAAAGTGTAAATGTCATGTGGGCCAAATTTTTACTTAAAGCATGCATAACTGACCCGAAGGCCACAGCAACGCGTTGGACGCAAGTTTTCACGCCATGATGTCCTCATCATTTAAATATATTTTCATTTTATTATTTTTGAATGGATCTTAAAATATTAAACCAACATCTAGACTACTCATAATGTCTTCTTGATCCAAGACACAACAACAAGTGAAATACAGCTAGTACCTGTAAATAATCTATTTCAAACTTTCTGGATGCCCTGCAGTCGTCAACTGGTTTTCGGTGTCTCCATAATGCTCCAACATACTTTTTATCTTGTATAATTTAACTTTTCTCTGCCATTCCGTTACACATGACCATGACAGGTATATCCCCAATATAGTCAAAATTATAAGCGTATGAATCATCCTAGCAAATAGTACTTTCTGAAGGACATGTCTGTTCGACACCCTTTGATTCATTGCAATAAATAAACGTGTAAATCTTTGTTTGTACAACGTATTGTTTGACAGCGCTATTTATAACAAAAGTATCGAAATTTCTGTCATAGACACAGAGTTTATCGCTCAAGTTTTTAATAATTGTGTTGTGTAAGTATTCAAAGAAAAAGTTTTCGAAAACACATGGTGTATTTTCGAAAGATGATTTTAGCTAACGTAAATGTAGTTTGATTGCAATATAGTTAGTGGCAAGCTAACTTTCGTGACACTACTTTTTTATTTTTATTATAAAATTCTAAAACCGAAAAAAATCTAAAACCGTCAACAACTTTTCTCCCAACAGAGGAAATTAAATATCTTACCGTTAGACTTTATTTTGAAATTGGTACGAAAATAGATTTATTTTAAAGCAAGTAAATGAAAAATAAAAATTACCGTGTATAATTCGCCCCGCCGTACACCACTGGTACAGCATAATGCTGCAATGGCAATAACACCTTCTCAGTCACATAATCCACAGAAAAAGAATTCTCAAACGCTAAATAGAAGTAGTAGTCCTTCTCTATCATTTGCACACACGCATCCATTTTATCTTGTGGACACTTCTCTTTACCACATTTACCAAAAACATCTAATTTCAAATTGTGCTTTTTTAGTTCATACCGCAACTGACCGACGTAAGATTCTCTTTTGCTCAGCGTTTCGCAATTTGAAACAAACCACGCGACTGCTTTATATTTATTTTTCAGGCGCTCTTTTATTTCATCAGTAACAGGTTTCATTGAATCTATTTTAATCCAATCCATGTCCTTTCTTGGACCAATAACATCTCCATTGGAGTTCCTTACCGCTAGATACCAGTATGGTATATCGGAATCAAACTTGTACGTCCAAGTCCAATTAAAAAAACCGTCATAAGCAGCGTCACATACTGGATAGTTTTTGGAAGATTCGATGCTCACAAACACGTACTTCTGATTCGACCCTCGAATTTTAGGACCAGCCCTTTTGAGGTGATGTTTGTATCGTGGGGCGATTTCAGGACCATGGAATGCTATGAGGTCAAACTCTGTGATCTTCAATAACGACCTATCCGGAGTTACGTAACATTTGTTAAATTTACACTTTCTTCTTATAAACTCATCTTGCCCGTGACCCCAATCTACAAACGGGATGGTATTAGCCTTCGTCCACTGCAATATGTATTTCATTCCTCTTTTTGGCCTAATCTTTGAATGTAACAACAGCTCGTTGTTCTCATTAGCAGCTAAATTAACTTCACTACTTCTGTACGATAACCAACGAAAATATGACATTACGATTGCAAACGCTACTAAACTCATGCACTCTTTATTCCACTTAAACTTCATGTTGTAGTTCTCTGTCCACACGCGTCAACACAATTCGAATCAATCACAAGTAGGTTAAACTGGGCCCATTCTGTTATTAATTATCACGTTATGACCGCAGACACGTCGGATCGGTAAACGTTGCAGAACTAACCAATTTAACGTTTGTCTTAGTCAAGTGTTTACTGGTACGTACGTATTTATCGTCGTAGTTCAAATTGCCGGTTCGCCGGACGAGCTCTTTCTGATAACTCTCGTAATTGAGAATTGTGGGTTAAGCCGTTGATAAACAGCCACATTTAGCGCGAATTTGAAGAGATCAGTGTCGGAACAAACTGTACTAACACAAGTAGAGATTTAAGGTGAATCCAACGTGAGAAATATCATCATTGGGGTAACCAACTGCAATTGATCATAATCATAACATTGAACATAGAAAGTAATTACTAAGCTACGTATTTTAACCGTCTTTCTTAACATTACGTAAATACTACTTTAACCTAATGACATTTAGCTGTCAATGAACTTATAACTGGAGACCATAACTTAAAAATGAAACTTTTTCTAGTCTGGGCTTTATTTGAGGTTTTATTGTATCTTTATACAAGATTACGTATGCTAAAAGATGGCTAAAAGTGGCCACTAAACGAGAACTAATCTTGTTTTACAATAAGCAACATTTTGAGTGCTTTGCCTACCCCATTTCGGAACGTATTTAGGCATGGTGCTCGTTTGTTTATATGCCTCATTTACATTCAGCTGAAGTGAGCAGGGAAGTGGGCAGGGAAGTGGGCAGGACAAGTATGTAAACGTATATTCTCTTGCCACTGCTTAATGCCACTCGCGCTGCCTAGCGCTCCCTCTAAGAGCGGTTAGGAAATTATTGCCGGCAGCGCGAGGAGCAGCGATAGGGGCTGAATGTAAATGAGGCAATACAATATAGGTCGCACTGTTCAGTGCTCAGTGCATCTAACACGACAAGTCGAGTCGATCGCGATATCAATTGTTTGTCTTTTTTTGACTTTTCTTATTAAACAGGGACAGCAGTATCGCGCGTCTAACTCGCCGTGGTAGCGAAGCAGATATCTCTTTCAAAATGAGTTCGATATCAGCGTTTATTAGCCCGAATAAGTCGTTAGCCGCTTAGATAAGTTTCGCTTTATAACAAAAGTAAAAAATATCTGTCGTCTCTTTCTTTCACACTTGATTAGAGCGAATAAAATTCTGTCAGGGTAAAGTTCACGATGAAATAAAACATTTCATTATTCGATTTCACACAGTAGCAATCTTGCTATCGATAAATCTGTAAATGAAATGGGAAATTAGTCTTTTTAATTGCTTCGCTATCTTGCTATTTTCAGTTACGAAATATCGTGAAATCGCTGAAACAACGTGTAATTGTATAATATTTAACATCAAACTTGACCAGACAGGTACAGTCAAGGACTTCAATTGATGAGCCACCATGGAACCTTTTCAAAGAAAAAAATCGTTACGATTTGCCTTGATAATTAATGGGATCTCACTATGACGTTTACTGTGACTTGGTTCCATGGTGGCTCATGAATTAAAGTCCGTGACTGTACATCCAGGTAAAGTCGATGTGCGAACTTACCCCCACCCACCCCCCACCACTTAAAATCTGGCCAAAATTTTTGCCGACCACTATAAATTGTTGAAAATACTTTCTGAGCTGTGGCGTTTTCAGGGTTCCTTACCCAAAGGGTGAAAACGGGACTCTATTACTGAGACTTCGCTGTTCGTCTGTTTGCCCGTCTGTCACCAGGCTGTATTTCAAGAACCGTAAGTAATGCTGTATTTCTGTTGTCGCTAAAACAAGAAATACTAAAATCAAATTAATAATAATAATAAAGGGAGGATCCCATAAAAAACATGACATTTTGGCCGTTTTTAGTGGTCACCATTCTGCGAGCTGTATCTCAAGAACCGTGATAGATAGGTAGTTGTAATTTTCACAGATTATGTGTACTTGTATTGTCACTACAACAACAAACACTAAAACAGAATAATTAAATTAAATAATTAAGGGGGGCGGGCCGCCATAGAAAAAACGTGTATTTTTTGCTCTTTTTGGTACGGAACCCTTCGCGTATGAGTCCAACTCGCACTTGGCCGGTTTTGAAATATATTATTATGTAGCAAAGGCACGTATATACTCACTTGGAACTCAAACAAGTAACTTCGCTCAAAAACAATTTCTCTTTGCCAAGTTTCCAAAGAATAATTGACGAAATTTGGGAATGATGAAGTTGCAAAATCACATCACGAGACACCAACGAACCATGGTACAGAGAATAATACGCTTTTTTGGGTCAGCACCTTCTTAAGAAGTCAATATCACTGAGATAACTTTTTCAAAATAAATTCAGTATCTAGTGAACCTCCTGTATTTCTTGTGTGATGTCGAGATAGAATAACACCTCTCCCTTTCTTCTGCGGATGTCGTAAGAGGCGACTAAGGAAATAGGTTTAGGTGTGCCTAAGGCGACAGGCTAGCAACCTGTCACCTGTTTTTAAATCTAAAATTACACTAAATGAGGCTGCGAAAGATGCTAGTCTGTCGCCTAAAGCATATCCTTAACCTACTTATCCTGTAGCGACTCTTACGACATCGACGAAAAAAACGGAGAAGTATCTTTCTAAACCCGACAGGATAATATTTAAAAAAATGCTATCCATTTTCTACGCATTTATTAAAACCAGCCCAGAGATGTTTCAAAGTAGGCCTGTTTTACTTGGCCAATAAATTAGGCGGCAGCTGCTGAAAAAGTTAATAACTCGGTAATTACGTAATGCTCGGTGCTAATTAGTGCTCACTTACTGCTCTGTTTTAAATAATTAATCGGGATGGATATCCGTATGGTTTTATCAAACTTCAACCTGTCTTGCTTGCAACTTTGGCTTCCTAGAACTGGTTCATTACTTATTACTAATCCAAGAGAAGTATGCATTTTCTCGCATAAAAAAGTAGCTTAGTTTTCTAACAATGACTGTAACAAATTTCAGATAAGTAAATCTATAGGCAGGTATGTAGGTAATATTAACTGTCTATTGCCTGCAACTTTGGCTTCCTAGAACTGGTTCATTACTAATCCAAGGGAAGTATGCATTTTCTCGCATAAAAAGTAGCTTAGTTTTCTAACAATCACTGTAACAAATTTCAGATAAGTAAATCTATAGGCAGA
Organism: Adoxophyes honmai; assembly: GCA_005406045.1. NCBI lineage: Eukaryota > Metazoa > Arthropoda > Insecta > Lepidoptera > Tortricidae > Adoxophyes > Adoxophyes honmai. The sequence continues at coordinate 80,646 of BHDV01029809.1, forward strand.
TTATGTAGGTAATGTTAAGTGTACCTTAAAAAAATTTAAAAACAGAAATGTTACAAATAAGGCGTTGGTTTGGAATACGAGTACCTACTCTCTTTTCCCAAATTTAAGCTTTATCTAAAAATGTACTTTTTCCAAAATGTTCACTTATCTGTTTAAGACACTTCCTGTAAGTGTAAGTTGTACAATTTTATTATACTTCTCCAAAATGCCCACTTTCCCCTTTTTCTCAAACTGAAATTTTATTAATAACGCAAGTGACAATAAGCTTTCCACATATTTTACTACATAGGTACTAAATTGTTTTTTTCTGCTTTCTCTGTGTCTTCTCTTATTTCACATGTTTTGTCATTCGCTCTAAAATCTGGAGGAAGAGATCCCTTACGGGAAATGTTCGCCTTTGATCTCTTAAGTAGTTCTGTACTTGCAATTTATTGTAATTTTGTTCAATAACGAATTATACAGACATACATGTAATATGCGAGACGAAACTTCTGTCTGACTAATATACGTAGAGTTATTCCACATTTTTAATATACAAGGAAGAAGGGATTATTCCACACCAATTTCTTGCACTATCCTGATCCAATAAGGTTGTAAAAACAAAGGAATAGGCTTTGTAATAGCGGCATAAATCACGGCGCGGTGGCGATCCGTCATGGCGGCGAAAAATATTGCAACTTTATAGCGGATTATGGAAAATAGACCGCTATAATGGCTCATTTTACCTATGGCGAGTGTTGGTTATTTACTCATAATGCTAACCAGGAGAGAGGTTAAAAGTTCAGGTGTTTTACTCTGTAGTGACTGCTTCGAAACTGTACTGAAGAAAGTTTTACGGGCTCCAAAAGAACTTCTTGACGGCTGTAACCACGGCAAAATGCCCGAAATGGGTGATTTTGTGACGTCAAATTTTATACAAAATTATTATATGAATGTAGAAAAGAATGCGTATGTCAGTTTATTTAATTAGGCATTATCTTCAACATTATTAATGAAACTCGCCTTTCAGGCTCATTTTATTTACTTCACTTGCACATAATTAAGTAAATATTAGCTTGCATTAAGTTAGGTAAGGTTAGCTTTGTTGTTTTATTGATAACTACTCTGACTTACAATTGTTACAGATTTTCTAGTTTGATTCTGGTATGTTTTCTGTATAGCCAGAAGCTAAATAGATCTAGCATGTAGGTATAGTTTTCTCTAATCATTAGTTATTTTGTGACTTTATTCAAAATTCCCTCAAATTACTTTACCACAGTCATGATATCTACTCGGTCCCTTAAGTACTTAGTCAGCGGTTTAAATAAAATAAAAGGTTTAACCAATATTACCTTCACACCAAAACTCCTGCGAGTTTTACCTGCAACCAACCTGTAAATGTCTTGTAACTGTCATATTCTAACAGCTGCAACTCTGCTTGCATTGAAATCGACTTTATGCACTAAGATACAGAGTGTAGACTACCTTGATACGCGTGGTGACTACAAGCCGTGAGTTGGTGCGCTCACATTTCTCGCTCGGCTGATAATAAGCCTAACTAGAGACTGGGTAAAAATACTGAGTATTTTTCTGTATACAAAATACTTGGTTACTGGTTACACATATTACACGTTTTATAAAACGTGAAATCGTCTAATTGTCTATGTTATATTTTAGTAGGTATGTTATATTCCATTAGGGAATACAGGCGTGACGTTACGTATAATATGTGTAACCAGTAACCAAGTATTTTGTATACAGAAAAATACTCAGTATTTTTACCCAGTCTCTAGTTAGGCTTATTATCAGCCGAGCGAGAAATGTGAGCGCACCAACTCACGGCTTTAGAACAATTTAGATCTAAATAAAGACGGAAGAGGTACAGTCAAGGAAATTGATATCAGTGCCACTTTGAACCCTTTCATAGTGACTTTCATATTGCTTTGATTATAGTAAAATGTACGGTATGTCACAGTGACATTTCTTGTAAAAAGGTACAAAGTGGCACAGTAATCAATTTCCTTGACCCATCTATAGCTTTATGATTTTGACGTGTAGTTATTTGGAACATCACAAGCCTGCAACGGAAATGCCAGTTTAGTGCAATTCATTTTTAAAAGCCAATTTAAGTCATAATGGTTTATAACTCTGTAGGCTTAGCACGTGCGCGAGATAGATAAATCTGTCATTTTCTGGCGTTCTTAGTTAAACAAAGACTACCATAAATACCATTCCTACGGACGATTACACTTCATTTTCTTTATTTATTTTCTGTAAATGTTGGGAAAAGTGGCTATCATGAACACACCCACATGCCCATAGAATGATTGAACTTAACACCTTTCTTTGTGCAGGCGTGTTTTTTTTAGCAAGTATTTTGAAACCTGGTATTAAATACTGAGTAAAAATACTTTTCACAAAAAGGGGTTCAAACCCCTCCGTAAAGAGGAGCCCGGAAACGTCTTTTATCCCAGCCACCGGATATCGTGCTATAGATAGGACAGATCTTGAATGTTCACTGAACGTCGGATTGTAAGGGAACATTAATTTTGTATGGGAGTGCGACAATGGAAGATAGCTCTGTACTTATACAGGGACATAATGTAACTTATTATCCACTAAAATACCACACACTAAAAGCACACGACGTGATTCTTGATTCTTGCATTCGGAAACAATTGTTCTTCTTTTTTCTTCACATCACTAAGAGAGGAAAGAGTGTACCTATCTACATCAACTAGGTTAGATCACCTCATCAAATTAATAATAGAATAAGTTCATTTTTCTTTATCAAATAGCTCGTGAAAATATCAAATACGATTTAGCATATAATTAAATATTAGTAGGTAATTTAGTTTTACTTTTTCACATCTTTTTAATTTCGACTGATAAGTAACTACAATGTGGTGACACACAAACAAGCATTAGGGTAAATATTTGGGCGTTTGAACCGCTGTCATTATTCTCAACACTTTTTTTATCAGATTCTTTGAGAAATGTGTATATAATAGTGTAGTGTGTGCATATCTATAAGGCATAGATACTATATAACGCACTTATTGTACCAAGTTCTTAAGAAATCTGATAAAAAAAGTGTTGAGAATAATGACAGCGGTTCAAACGCCCAAATATTTACCCATTAAGGCATCGTGACACTTAAGAATTCCGTGTTCCGAAACTATTCCGTGTGGTGTCGGGTTTAGAATAGCACCTCTCCATTTCTCCCGTGGACGTCGTAGGAGGCGACTAAGGAAATACTTAGGTTAGTTAGGGTATATTTTAGGCGACAGGCTAGCAACCCGTCACTTTTATATCTACATACATACATACATATTCTCACGCCTGTATTCCCAAGAGGGGTAGGCAGAGCACATGAATTCAAAAATCCAGTGCCACGTTTAGCAATTTCAGGGTGACCAGATGGTTAAATGTGATATTGCAGTGCCAGGTTGCTAGCCCATCGCCCACAATACACTAACCCTTTCCCAGAGTCGACTCTTACGACACCCACGGGAAGAAAGGGGGAGGTGCTATTCTAACCCGGCACCACACTTTTATATCTACCAATTCAAAATCTAAAAAAATATGCTAGTATCACTATACTAGCCTCGAAGCATGAAATAGTCATAGTTTTGTCTATGTAGTGTTTTGTGTGACTATATACTTAGGAATACAGGAGTAATGTAATGTATGTATGTATGATACTTAAGAAAAACTCCCTCTTAACCTTACTTTGATAAATAGCTGCTCTTACTCGCCTTCGAATGTGTTCCCCGTAATTAATACGAGGATCAGTAATATATCACACATAAGTCGGTGGCCATTCATAAATCATTGGGACTCAACGTGTAGTGGCTGACGTGCGTTCGCTTGATGTTGATATCAACTAGAATAAGTGAATTTGTGTGAATTGAAATGTAAGTTGTAGCAGCAGGAATGAAGCCAAAATTATGCATTCTGGAGCCTTTTCTAGCACATTTTTATGGTGCTAGTCTGTCACTAAGAACTAAACTACTACCTATATGTAGGCTTAGCACGGCAACGGGGTATTATAGACTACCAGTGATTATCTGACGTCTCCAGTCAACTGTTTATTAAACCTAAAATAAATTTATGCTAAAAAAACTATCATTGAACATTAAATTACCGTGAGACTCACTCATGTTGAATAACAAACGGATCACTCACGTTTTTAAATCGAGTTTAGCTCGTCTGTTTCGGGCTAATTCGTATCCCTTTATCCAGGAGCCGCGGCGGCTGCTGCTGCCAAACGCGCACTGCGCTCCACCGCTCTATTCGTGAGTATCTGCGTAAAATGGTCACTATATTTGTCTGTTAATGTTTTATATCCTCTGTCGACTCCATTTAAGAACATGGACACATGATTATACATATATGTATGTTACAAAAGGTCCCAAAATCAAAGCAATAAATCCTATTGATAGGGACCTCCCTCATAAAATCAGACCGTACGCGATTCAATACGTTACAAAAACAGTACGAAGCGCATCCATCTCCCGTCAATGGCCATCAATCACCAGCTGCCATTTGACCACACTCCCCATAAAATAGGTTGATACGAGTTCACAGCTCGCCTGTAATATCCAGTGAATAAACAAGAATGTTAAATATTCTGGTTCGAATTTTGCTATCTGTACTAAAGACACATACATACATATTCTCACGTCTGTATTTCCAAAAGGGGTACGCAAAGCACAAGAATTCAAAAATCCAGTGTCACGTTTAGCAATTTCAGGGTAACCAGATGGTTAAACGTGAATATCAGTGACAGGTTGCTAGCCCATCGCCCACAATACACTAACCCTTTCCCAGAGTCGACCTCTTACGACACCCACGGGAAGAAAGGACGAGGTGCTATTCTAAACCGGCACCACACAATATTCTGGTTCGAATTTCATAAACCCTACTACAAAATACACGGAACCTTATAATGTCCTGTGTGGTGTCGGGTTAGAATTACACATCTCTATTTCTTCCGTGGACGTCGTACTTAAAAGGCGACTAAGAAAAAAAAAAACTTTTAAGTAAAACGGTTTTATTTTAAGTCTAATCAATGTATATAAAACCGTTTTACTTAAAAGGTTTTTTTTTTTTTCGAGTTTTTAGTTTTTTTTTTAATTAATATAATGCACTGTATTCTCCTTGCCAAGACCTTTCAATTGATACTCATATTGATGGGGTTGATAAAAATTAGGTCATCCGCCATTTTGTAGCGGCGGCCATTTTGAATTTACAATGACAATGAATATATATTATTGTATTGCCACCACAACTAAAAGCGCATACCGAATTTCAGATTAATCAGTTGACGAAAAGAGGGTGAAATTTCAATTTCTAAATTTGAACCAACAAAGAATGAATGAATAAAGTCTAAAACAAACGGGGTAAGCTAAGTAAAACCGTTTAAAAATACTTAGGTTGGGGTATGCTTCAGGCGTGTCTGTATGGTATCGGATACAGAATAACACCTCTCCATTTCTTCCGAGGATGTAGTAAGAGGCGACTAAGGAAATAGGTTAAGGTACATTTTAGGCGATAGGCTAGCAATTTTTCGTAAGTATATTTTGTAGATTTTAAGTTAAGAGGTTGGAGGTTAGGGGTAGTTAGAGGACCGGTTGCTAGTTTGTCGCTTAAAATATATCTAAACCTAAGTCGCCTCTTACGAGATCCACGGAAGAAAGGGCACGGCCTAATTGTTTTGAAAATTCGATGTTCCGTGAATTCGGTTTCAAAGATTACTACAGTTTCAAAGAATACCGCGTCGTATTGAAAAAGTTACTTTGACAGTGTGATATAAAGAAAACACATTAAAAAGAAGATCTCGAATTTTGAGAATTTATAATAAAATATGGCAATATAATATTATATTATGCAATTCAGAGATTATAGTCCAGTCATAATTGACATCCGAAATCGAAAATTTAACA
>BHDV01029931.1:17413-36975 GCA_005406045.1 Adoxophyes honmai
TAAGTACGACTTGTAAATCGGTGACTTGTAACTTGTATTTTTTCCTAGTATTATTAGTAAACTTATGCAATAGGCCCCAGATCTATATTTTCATGTGTTTCGCTGCCTCAACTCTTCGCTAAAATGTATCGGCCTGTAGATTGGCATCGGCATTAGGTCACTGTGACCCAATGCTTGAAGCCAAATTATTCGTCAATACATCACGCGGTATGTAGATACGAGAATCGATCAGAGCGTCTAGTGTATTCATAACGATGATAAAATCTATATCGATTTCGTTAACGAATTTACGTGGAATTGTATGGAGACGTGTCGACCGTGGCACTTGTGCAAACGGTCCGCTGGCGGCGCTGTCTCAGTTTCCATACAATGTTGCGATAACTCGCAAACGAAATCGTTATCGACTGCATGATCGTTTTGAACACACTAGACCTACAGGAGAGTGTCACGAATGTTCTCTCGTGACACTGTTGTGGTCACTGCTGTTATAGCGCCAAAGTGTAATTTTTCCATAGAATGACAGCTAAGGTAAATGATGAGATGATTGAATGAAAACCCTTATTGTTTCGTCATGTCTGTCTGTCCGTTCGTATGACACACCCATACAGAACATGTTGTGATGGATTTGACAACGATTTCGTTTGCGAATCTTCGCAAAATTCTATGGAAACTGAGACAGCGCAGCGCCGCCAGCAGAACGTTTGCTTAACTGTCGCGGTCGACACAGCTCCATACAATTCCGCGTTAATTCGCAAAAGAAATGGTTACCGAATCCATCATCGTTTTGAACACACTAGACGTTCAGACAAATATTTCGGTATCGAAAGTAAGAGAACGATAAAACTAAAAAAAAAATAGGTTTGATATACATGGTGCTCATGAGCATTGCGAGAGATTTCAACCACGAATTCCAGAGGCTATAAGAAGTAATAAATGTTATATGAACTTAGGTCGAAACACGATTTTTTTTACTATTATTAAGGCACGTTTATACGACATTAGCAATTATTATGTATGAAAATTATAAAAAAAAAATCGTGTTTCGACCTAAGTTCATATAACATTTATTACTTCTTATAGCCTCTGGAATTCGTGGTTGAAATCTCTTGCAATGCTCACGAGCACCATGTATATTAGGGGAGACCGAGGTGAGTTGTGACAGAGGAGAGTTGTGACATAGCCGATTTTTTGGAACCTATTAACTGATAGCGAGCTCGCAATAGCGCACGTTTGTTAGTTCAAGTCTCGAGCTAGCATTCAGTATTTGTTGTTATAGAAGCAATAGAAATGTGAAATTTCAATAGTCTAGCTGGCACGGTTTGTGAGATACATCCTGGCGATTGACGGGTGGACAGACGGACAGAGAAGTCTCACTAATAGGGTCCACTTTTCGCCCTTTGGTATGGAACCCTAAAAATCGTTACAAGTGTAATTTAGAACATGAAATGTAGAAAGACAACAGGCGCTCTTGTCCCCAAAAAGCGACCTCTACCAAACAAAGAATCAGAAACAAACCAACAAAAAGATTGACCAAGTTACTTCCCCTAAAGTAATGTTGAACTTATAACGATGACTAAACATCCCTCTCTTTGCGGAAGGGCACAGAATAAGAAATAGTATTACGTACAGAAGGTCCACTACCGAACTTGTTTAAGAATAATTTTAAACAAAAAAAACCTACTTCTGGGATATACTGAAAGCATTTGTCTAATGAGGGTGACCTTTCATCACCATCAGGCCTGACTAATTACTGAAATTATAATCTCCAGTCTGCAAGTGCATTCAGTATTGAAAGAATTATCCTTTAACTCATAAACATTAAGGAGTTGACCTTCCATCATCAGCTCAGTCATATTTTTTACTGCCAAACGTAAATACTGGTGTAGCTTTGAAAAATGTACTAAAAACATTACTTGTGCCTATAAAAATTTTGGGGTTGCCCTCGATTTCCCTCATATTCCATCATCAGGTCAAGATATGCTGTCAATGAGACCACCTGGAAACACACAAACAAAGAATTTTCCAAATCGGTCCAGGCGTCTTCGAGTAATCAGCGAACACACAAAAAAAAATGATGATGATGGTAATAATGATAAAAAACAAAGATCCCGACGAATTGAGAACCTCCTCCTTTTTTGAAGTCGGTTAATAAAAGGATTGGTAACCATGTGGCGGGTTTAGAATAACACCTCTCCATAGTCTCCATTTCGTTTGTCGAAGGAACACTTTGTTTACACCATTTATTCATAAGTACATGCAATTCATAAGGATTTTACAGTAGCCAAACATCATCAATGTTCTAACCGGTACAGAGTCATCTATCGGGAATCTAAGGAGTTATCAGCCATAACAAGGCGCATAAGAAATTAGTTTGAGGTATTTTTTGGGCGACAGGCTAGCAACCTGTCACTATTATACCTGCCACCTCAAAACTTAAAAAAAATATGCTAGAAGCGGCCAAGAAACGTGAACCAGTCATGGTTTTGCCTATGTGGGGTTTCGTGCGCTCAACCTAACCCGTTAGGCAATACAGGCGTGATGTATGACTATGTACCTACTGTAAAAGTATTGGTTATGTATATAGGTACTGTGTGTAAAAGTATCGGTGTCTCTTATTACCGTTACCTGCTCACTTTTCACGAGGTCCCTTTAAAAAGGTATTGTTACTTGAATTTTTAGTTTTTGTCAAAATAACATTCAATGACTGAACAAGCACTCGTTTGTGTTTTTCATTCCTCTTTACGTTTTAAGATAGGTACTTATTAAAAGTCTCTACCAAGTCTACCAACGTCAAAATAATTAAAAAGCTGCCGCCGAGCAGGCCCAGAGAGTGGACACGAGTTTTCATTGTCATAACAAACTAGCTTTTTATCACCTCGCATGTTTTCCGGATACACCCCTCGAACTAAAACGATTATCGCCGTGACATTAGTCAGTCTGTCATCAGTCGTCGCCGGCCAGATGGTGTCAGTCAAGGAAACAGCACGCGTGCATTAGCGCCCAGCCGCAAAAAATCAACCAATTAAGTCAAAACATGAACTAGAAACACCTGTAATATATTATGTGACTGTTGCATTATGAAGGGCATTAACATACTTGTGTAGCTTTATGATTGAGCCTGCAACGAGCAATTAATGTCTATTTATTGACAGTCGCAATAGTCGCATACATCTTTATTTAAAGTCACGTAATAGAAAAATGTTCAAAGATAGCCTATGAATTAGCGGCAACTATCCACGAACAATTGCGCATCGGCGTCATAGCGTTCCGATTTGAAATAATTTATTTGTTTTTTCTTTCGATCTTCTTTTTTTGTAATCGTACCGATTTTATAAAGTAAACAATATAATATACAACCACAGGATGCAGTTTTCTTAATATGGGTCATTTTCATTTGATTATTGCGTCTTAACGTATAAGTATACCTACTCAGTAGGTAGTTAACTTTATTGTTGTGGATGTAGATAAATATATTCATATCCGAGCGAGCTTTGTTTCAATAAAAAACGTCTAAAATATGTAGGTATATTAATATAATAACATGTCTAAGGCCTTTTTTCCACGCACGGTTTTTAGCCGATCGTCAGTGTTGTATGGATCACTATGGACGCTTGTTGACGGACGCGGCAGAACTACGGCCTGGCGCCGTCAACAAGCGTCCATAGTGATCCATACAACACTGACGACCGTGTCTACACACAGTTAATTAACCATAGTTTTTTACGGCTAAAAACCGTCCGTGGAAAAGAGGCCTAAAGCAAATAAAATTATTTCATTTCATTCAGGACTTCAGGAGTTTTTACACCCTTAGGGTACCTATTCCTTCTATACTCGTATACATACAATCACGCCTGTTCCCAAATGTGGTAGGCAGAGCACACGAAACGTGACATAGACAAAACCATGATTATGACTATTTCACGCTTCGCAGCCACTTCAAGCTTATCTTTAGGTTTGAAAACAGATGGAAGAAGTAGTCGAACGCTGCAACATTGCCAACATGGTGCAATTTTGCCTGATTTGAAAAACTGCTATTATTTATCAAACGGCTATGTATATTTATGATTGGATAGGAGAAATACTGTTTATTTATATTGCAACCCATTTTAGTACCTTTTGTAGCTGCAACGCTGACAACTTTTGAATAAGTTCCTATTAAACTGCCGGAAGATAGTGCATATTTTTTTTTAGGTTAGTAACTTTTGTTCTTGCGAATAAAATATCAAGTACTATTATGGCCCCTTGAGTATGGACATGGAAAGAAAACATTCTCTTTTCTTTGTTTTAATTGGTTTTGAAAAGTAAATGTACAAATTTAACACTTAAACGATGCTAGCCAATGAACACTATTTCCTCAAGTTTGCCTAGTGCTAGGGTTGTCACCAATTATTTAAATAAAATATTTTTTTGGTCTATTTAACCCATATAACGTTTAATTTAATCACTTTCAAGTGCTCGTATAATTTCTCTTTCAATGCATTTTTTTATGGTGTTCGTTTATAAATACAGCAATTTGTATTTTTTAGCAGCTTTACGTTTGGCACAACCCTGACTGCGTTCAAAATTTTGTATGGGAAATATTGAAATGCTCTCAAACGCTCCTCAACTTTGCCTGCCGGACAGAAAAATACACATTTGATTATTGAATGCTTTTGACTTTTTTCTAACAGTTAAGAATTTAAAATTCCCATTTTTTTAATTTAATAATCTTGCAAGTAATAGCATAGATATTCTTCTGGGCAATGTTGCAGCTTTTAGTTACAATTTTGCCTACGACTTTGAATGCTTCTACTACTGAAAATAAGAGTATTTTAGTAATAATGAACCATAAAATCCGTGGCTTATGGTCTCATTTCGCTTGCTTAGAGACGAGGCTAACAGGTAACGTATACTTCAAGAAATATTGTCGAAAAACATGATATTTCGTTTGTATTAGTAATAATGAACCATAAAATCCGTGGCTTATGGTCTCATTTCGCTTGCTTAGAGACGAGGCTAACAGGTAACCTATACTTTAAGAAATATTGTCGAAAAACATGATATTTCTGAAAAGCATTGGACGTAGTATAATATTGACAGGTTGCTAGCCTGTCGCCTAAAGCATACCTAAACCTATTTCCTTAGTCGCCTCTTACGACATCCACGTAAGAAATGGAAAAGTATTATTTTATCCCGACACCACACAAGAACTACATAAGTATACTCGTTTAAGTATCATACAGTAAACACATACTTAATGAACTTGAGATACGTCCAAGAAGCAAGTTGATTAGTACTAGGTACCTGGTCGAATTCTCACGTTGCCAAATGCTCTCTGATCCATATTTGGTCATATCATGTGATTCGACCCAATGACATGTTGCCCCGTACGGTACTATTTTTGATCCTGCTAAATATACTGCGATACAAAATGTGTTTACCGGCTCATACAACACCAGACATTCGGCATTCTCAAGCACTTCATAATGATCTATTCTAAGCCAATCGGAATTGGCATTCTGTATCTCCGATCAATACATGAAAATGATCAACACCTATTTTGAAACCGCAATTATTAGTACTATTTGGCATGCAGTTGGCAAACGAAAGTTTTAAGTAATTAGCCCAAATAGTTTTATAAATAACTTCATTCATGTTATACAGCCGCAAATAAAATGTCATTGAATTAAGATATAATCGTCTGCCAACGGGAAATCATCCGTGGAAGCCCGTGAAGAAATGTTAGCCACGGTGTGTCACATATATACATACTCGTACATGTACATACCTTGGCATTGCAAACTTTAACATAAAAAAAGACAGATAGATACGTTTTTTTTAAGAACACACGCATGGAAACCTTCCGTAAACTTCAGAAGTAACTGAACACTAGTATTTAAGTACTAATTTGATTTAATTCAACAATAAGACACAGCATATTACAAATGTTCTTCGTAACATAGTAGGTACTTACTATATATAATGTCTGCTACAACTGAGAAATAATAAATTCAAATCATCGAATAGCTTATACTAAATAAAAAAAAATCTACAACCCGTGTGGTGTCGGGTTTAGAATAACACCTCTCCATTTCTTCCGTGGGTGTCTTAAGAGCCGACTAAGGACGTAGGTTATGGTATACCTACTTTAGGCGACAGACTAGCAACCTGTCACTATTGTACCTGCCACCTAAAACCTAAAAATAAAGTCTAGTATTGAAGCACTCGCTTTGTAAGATAAAACCCAATTTTATTTTAAGGTTCGTATTCTTCTCACTGCTTTTATAGAACGGGATCCAGGAAGCTCAAGAATCTGATTGTTAAAACTACTTTCAATATTCAGACACATAACGAACACTTTTACCTAGTTAAAGATTATAAAAAATACATTTAATAAGTATACCTTTGAATACTCGAGGAATACAATGGTGTGGGCATTTCTATCAAAATTGGTACGCGTCATTTTCCTCGCGTCACAAACATTTTTTACAGTATTTTAAATTATTGTGTCAATTCACTGTTGGCAATTCATTACAATCAATATAAAATACGCGGTAGCTATTTGGATAATTTTGTATGATATCTAGTCGTCTTTAATCTTTAATTAAGAGGGCGCACACATTTTTTACGAACGTAATTATAATATCAGGCGGGGAAGAGAAATTCAGAGTCAGGGCAGGGGTAAGAGGCACCACAGACCATAACTCGTCGAGTTATGAGTGATTATGGTCTGTAGAGCCCTCTTATCCCTGCGTTTCTCTTCCCCCACCTGACCTTAGTGGTTTTGGACCAATGTTTAAAAAATCGTAAAAAATAAATTAACTCATATTTAGCCATGAAAAAAATATGATTAGACTAAACATATTCTGTAAATTTACAATAAAATTGTTTCATTTGTAATTACATTAAAATCAATGAGAAAAAAAATAAAGTAATAGTTCAACTTTGAAATTATGTAAAATGATATTTGAATAATAAAAACCAATAATTTGATGCATGTCTCTCCGTTAATCCCCAGTAGACTATATTGTCTATCAGATAATAACAAGTTTATATCGTTTATGGTAAATTTTAATGGAAAAATTTCAAGTGAAAGACAGCTCTGACGCGTATTTTTGTGAAAACCCTTCAACAAATTGGCTAAGTAAAAGAAATCTGTGTTGCTAATAAAATATTTCTTTCCGTTAATCCCTAGAAAAAGAGTTTATTTATATGTTACAGTAGTTTTTCTTTAAAAACTTAAGGATTTATAGCTTTCTAAAGCATTTGAAAAACATCAAAATCACCGAATTTTGTGTGCACGCTCTTAACTATCCTTTTTAGAACGTTTCAATTTCGATAAATAATTTTTGATGAAAAATTTAAGCGATCCTTGGGCTCAATTCACACCAGAAGAGCAGCGCAGCGCGGCGTAGCGCAGCGACCCGCTCCGTGGAGAATGCGCGAGGATTCCTGCGACTGGTCGAGAAGCCGCTGGAATGCGTAGGAAGTCGCTGGAATTTACATAATTATTGACATATTGACATATGTATTGACAGCGGCCGTCGCGACTACTCGAGCATCCTCGGGCATTCCCGCGACAGCTCGCGCAGTCGCACGGCTTTGTTTATGGAATGCGCTGGAATTCCCGCGGATCCGCGGGCATCCGCGTGCACCGTTAGAGTTTCTCATGCGATAATAAGTCTTATTGTAATGAAAATAAAGTTGAAATTCTCATAACACCGAAACTGCGCTCCGCTACGCCGCGCTGCGCTGCTCGTCTGGTGTGAATTGAGCCTTAGGATATTTGGATTGTTTATTTGCTCTCTGCCAATTATTGTTTACGTAGGTATTGTAAATAATGCGTCCACTTATCAAGTATCTAAATCATTTTGGACGAAATCTCGCACAAAGGTTAGTTGTAACATTTTTCATAATATCTAAAAATATCAAGACTTTTCAAATGTGACAAAACAACACCAGTTTGGCTCTTTTCCACGGATTGCTTTCAAACATTAATAACTTTGTTCCGTTGTTTTTAATTTTAATTGTTACTAGCAACATCAATTAATCACGCTTACATAATTATAATGAAACTGCTAACCTGCTTCCTAAAAAATAAGCAAGTTAATCCAAATTTCCTACAAAATGAACACTACCTAATAAATACCTCTTTAATACTTTTGTATACAATATTGCAAGTAACCTGTAAGTTTTTTTTTAATTTTGAGCTGTTTCTTCACCACAATTTAAGTAGCTAATAAATATTAAATAAGTGATAATATGCCACCAACTTTACAAAACGAAATAGTTTTGTAATTATCGCTGGAATTACTTTTGTTATTATAAAAAGTGATGACGGATAAAGCTGATCGATCATATTCTACGTACTTTGGCTTTGTCTAATCTTTTATGTATCTGGTTTTACTTAATTGAACCGCTCTTTGACAAAATAGGTGCTTAAGTTAAGCATTCAAGCAGTTTTTAATTGACGAAAAATACACCGCGAAAATAACTAATATTAAGTTTATATGATGCACAAATATGGTCTCTATGTTAACCTCTCAATATATTTTATTGTTCGTAATGATAACAATGGATCGCTGCATATTAATAACTGATCGTTGACATAAAGAAAAACAAATAACCGCATATACAAATTGATCATTGCCGTCTTAAGCGTTACAGTATTTGGCAGCGCGATTTGAAGTAGGAATTCGCGCGTGAGAAGCATGGTCACGTATTGACAGAACGTCATTGGCAGCAAACATCATGCAGCGCTTGCGACAGCCAGGTGGGGTCGCAGAGAGATAAATCGGGAGGCTCGGTGCGCCACCGAGGGACGCCGCCACCAGTCGTAGATAAGCGATCACCCGATCCACACGTATCTCCAATCCCAGTTAGGTTCGTGGACCTCAGTGCTGTGTATCTGAAATTACTCCTTTGTTTATTTTGCAAATAAATTCTAGTGCAATCTAAAAGTTAGTGATTTGTGATTAATTTATAGTAACATAGTGGTTTCTGCACAGACACCCACCACCTTTCACTATGTGGGACGATGCTGATATCGAGGAACCGACCCCGGCGGCAGAGGAGGTCCCGGAGGAAGCGCCCGCCGCCGAGCCCGAGCCGGCGCCCGAGGTGGCCGAGCCCGAGCCCCCGCAAGCGGTCGTCAAGGGATATGAGCCGAAAAAACTAATATTCAAACATTGGGTCAGGTAAGTCATCACGAGTGGAGTGAGGATAATTGACATCCGTTGGTTTCCTTTCATTGGACTAAGTATTTCGATTTGCCTTCCAGGCCTAAATTCCTCCAATACAACTACCTCTACGACTACCGACGCAATTACTACGACGACGTGATCAAGTACCTGGACCGGCGGAACCGGGGCCTGGCGACGGAGACGCCGCGCGCGCAGACGTGGGGCGAGCGCGCGCTGCGCACGTACCTGGAGCGCGCGGGCTCGGCGAGCGGCGCGCTGGCCGCGCGCAGCGACAAGGCGCTGCTGCGCGCCGTGTCCACCGGCGCGCGCTTCCACCGCTACCACAGCAAGTCCTTAATCTCGAGGAAGTATTCCACGCTCGGGTTTAACACCGTCTCCATCTAGCTTCGCTCTAACACCTCGCTTGGCCTCGCTCCGTGGACTCGTCCCAGGCTCCCCGCGTGACCTAAGATGTACTGTTACAGGATTTCGTTGGCGTGACGCAGCCCACAATTTTTGCCGCACGAACGGTGCAACCTATAGAGTAACCAAACTCCAATCGGAATCCATCCGCATTCCTATATTTATTTGTCTTTTGGTAAGGCAATAAATGTTTAAGTTTATCTAACTGTGTTTTTTTTAACTTGATTTATGCTTGCGTTATAACCTCGATAAATAAAGTACCCAGTCAAAGTGACACAAACATATGCATTGTTTTTATACACTTGGTCTATTAATACGCAGGTGATTTAAATATATCTGCTGTGTCTTGCTAGAGAAAACATTTTTTTCTTGTGTTATTTTAACAAATGTATTATTATTTTGTTAGATAGACGTTAAGATTTAATTGACTAAACAAAAGGCACCTGAAACAGATTTCTAGCAATGCAAAGCGAGATATTTTTAATAAACAATGCAATGCGATGTCATTTTAGGAGTGTTAATCTTTAAAATTATTCACAACTTGAAGCCAACGACGAAGTGCAAATCAGCTATCACGTAGTATCAACAATTACACTTAGGATAAAGGTATGAACTTAAAACGCAGCGCAGTCAGCTTTCCGAATAACACCGCAGATAAAAGTGAACTATCTGTTTATGCATTTTATAGAGTCATATCAACCTACAAGATACAGGACTCTATCTTATGCGGAAAGGAGCCTGTGCCCAACAGTGGGAGAGGGCCATCTAGTGATATATGAACTAGTAATAAATAGAATAAGTAGCAGAATCTATACAAAACAATTGAACAATTTTATTTTTATCACATACAAAATCAACTGGTCACTGTCGCGACAGTTAAAATTAATTAAGTTAAATTTAGAACTGTCAATGAACCTAAACTTCTGTAAAAGCATGATTGATCAATTAAGCAAAGTCAAAGGAAGTTAATACCTCCACAAATATGAGTTGGGTAAGGCTCAAAAAAATTGTACATAAATTAAGGGTTAATAAAAACAAAATCACGATCGCGTCACGTGTGTTACGAAAATTACCTATACAAAATGTATGGGTAATTGTCGTAACACAAAAGAATCAATTAACTTTTGTTTTTATTAAAGCCCTTAACTAGGTACAATTTTTTTGAACCTTACCCAGTTGTTCTTTAAATAGCTGAATGGTAACAATGGAAACGACAGTTTTCGCTTTCCCTTAATTCAGTTTAAATGTGACCCCGATGAACCTGAAACCAGCACTTAGAGTTAGGCACGAACCGGTCATTAAATTACCATACAGGTACGGCGCGGGTACCCCTTTGTGATGTTGTGGATTTTTAATTACCGATTGTCATGAAATCTTCATTAAAAGTTGGTAGAACACAAAAACCATAAAAATCAAACAATATTAGTAAAAGGTTAACAGCCCCAACCTTCGAACCGATATGTCTTGAGATAAATGAGTACCTATTTTCTGTTATCTGTAAACATTTCAGATTTTTACAGACATCCAAGGTAATCTTTGAAGTTCAACGACATGGACTCAAATAATTGTGGAAGCTCGTTAGCACCGACAAAAGACATACACAATGAGACGAGTTTAAAACCCACAGGAAATTCTAGTTGTAGCTGAAGTAAAGGCTCTCACCACGGCTCGCTCTACAAAAGGTTTAAATACGATCAAAGTAAACCCACATCTGAATTGTAAGCACCAGAACTATTGAAAAATATACAATATTTTTCTTTTTGAGGTAAAAATATAATTGCTTAATCTGTTTAGATAGTTAAATATTCAGAACGATTTCTGTTAAAATGTTATTTATAAATGTTATGTCTAATGAAGCAGCCTTAATTATATGCACCATTACTTTACAATTTTTAAAACACTGACAAAAGTAAACGTTACATATCTGAGGAGAAAAACACTTTCGAAAAAGAGCGAAAGTATTTATTTGTGACAATCGAAACGGACACACGCTTCTACAATTGCCTTCAATCAACAGGACAGTCGGGAGAGAGACAATTTAAAAAACGTAAAATGACATTTAATCCAAGTCGTCCAATGTCACATAAAATTCGTGTGACACATCCACTCAACGCTCGAGGTATCTAAAATAACTTATCTTTGACAGTTCGGTGGATGTAATCATTTGGGAGGCGGCCAAAGCGATGGGATACCTAGCAGGTAAAGCAGGCAATCGGCCAAATTGAAGATAATTAAATGTTACAATGACCAACGGAGCCTAGACATCGATTAGGTGGTCGAGTAAGAATAGAAGTAGCTTGCGACAGCGGTGCTAGGGTATCACGGCCGACGCTAGAGCTTTGTTGACGAAGATCGAATCCTGTAGGTACACACAGGTTGTAGATACATAATTATACGAAGCCAAAGTCCTAACTGCTAGCACGTGCAGGTTTATATTGTAAAGTGCTGACTTTCGTTTACGTACAGATTCTCATGTTTTACCTTATCTACTACGAGTGTACCTACTTAATGCGGCACGGCACTACTTTAGGTGCTGACTATTGTTATTTATTACAAATATTAATAACGCTTGTTATAGGTTAAGTATCCTTTAGATTTTTTAAATTCCTTTGTGATTTTTGAACAGTTAAATGTAGGGTTGTAAACTTTGATTACCATCTAAACTATTTTGAATTGTAATGTCTACAAACGAAACTGACACAAATTACTAGACTATTGCTGACAGATATTTAAAGTCACATCAACTCACAATATTAAACGGCGGCTCTTTAATTCCCGCACGCATTAATCACTACGAATAGCAATTAAAGCCACCGCGGTCCGTCAAGATTGACACGAAAAAATAATGCGCGTGATCTATCAGCATATCGTTTCATCGGACAATGCCCATCAATCCCACAAACAGGAGACTGATGGATCAGGCAGTGGACGCCGATAATATTAATGACTGTTAATTTTCTTACTCCCCACGTTTAAAGACTGGGACAGTAATTAGTTACCTAAGTTCGCTTCGCGGAACGGAGTTGTCATTTACCTATGGCAGTTTACGAGACGTTCTATCGAGTTAGGAAAATGACAGGTAATGTTTGACATTGTGGTTCTCGAAACGAGATAGATTGAGCAGATGGAAACGGTCGTAGGTCTTGTTGCAGCCACTGGGCTGACTGACAGTTAGAACCTGCATGATACTTAAGTTATCTTCAATGTTTCTGTGGGTCCTGTTCCATAGTTACGCTAATTTGGTAATATTTCGTGCTCTAACTCAAAGCCAGACTTTGTATATCATAAACTATTTTTACTAAAAAGTCGCCGCTGTTTGCCTGTTGTCTTTGAACGAAGATAATTTTATGGAACCACTGTTTGCTCCTCTAAATTTTTATTTAAAGGTACATTCAAGTTCGATACCGAAACATCTTTGATGTTATGACATCGAGGTATGTAATTTCTATGAAATACATTAAATACCTACATTGAGAACGGGTTCACACAGTGCACATACGTTGATTTGCATGATTTAGGCGGCCAAAAGTCGATTTTCAAAAAATGCTCCGATTCAATTACTACCCACTATTTTTTATAGATTATAGACCTTAGTACATCATACATCTCGTCCCTTGCACTCTGACGCGTTTACATACTTTAGCGGGTAGTCGGAACTTGGTTGTCGCTCTAAGCGTACATACCAGTTATCGGTGTTCGTTTTTTTGATTAAACTTCAAAGTACAAAATTTATTGTTTTGACTGTGGTATTGACGTGTTTGTGATGGATATCCTAAATTCAGGTAAGACTTAATATATTTCCTGAAAAATAATTAATATAATTGTATTTTTTTATACACTAAAACGTCATCAAACTTGGTACGTGTCAAAACACTTGATTTTCACAAATTTTAATATTTGTTGAGAATTTTGTTATATTTCCGGGTTCGTCCGGGTTGAATAATTAATGACATGTGACAATATATATATCTAGCTTTGTGATGACAAAAAATTAGCCGCTAGTTTTTGCAAGTTTTCAAGATTTTAGACTTTAAAGAATTTTGGGATAAAATTTAAAATTGTACATTATTTAATTATTGTTTGCTAAAGTATCTTTATTTTAATGCAGGTTCTTCAGGTGCTTCAGGCGTAAGAGTAGTAACTCAGAAGTACCTATTTAAGCAGGTACAAGCTCAAAATTTTTCAACGTTCGTTGAAAAATTAGACTCCTATGAGACATATTTAGTGTTGTATCATGGAGAGACAGAAGAAGATAAAAAGTGCCTTAAACAGAAGTTTACTCATATAAAATCAGGATTTAAGCAAATATGGTCAAAAACTCACAAAAAAGAAGAAGAATTTCTAAGGCAAGTTGTATGAGGGATATAAAACAAAGTCACGCAAAGCATTCTTGCCTGAAACAATTGATCTCTTAGTGCCAAATCCTATGACACAGTATGAGGAAGACTCTGAATAGGAATAAGAGTCAGAAAATATAAGAAGCAACTAATAAATATTCAAATTACACTACATTCAATGATGTTTTTTTATTATAAGGTTTTATTTCTAGTCTCTACTTAGATATTTTAGATTGTTACCAAGTCAGTTTTTGTATGTGAATATTAAGTTTTGATTTCATATAATACATTATTTTAGTGGTTTTTACGAAGTATATATTATATTTTTAATTAAAACTGTTTCGTTGTGGAAAGTTATTGCTTTACTTATATTAATTTTTATATAATTGGTTTAAAAGTAAATAAAAAATATTTTTTTCGACAAATAAAGCATAATTTTAACACACTGAAGGACTTTTTTAGGGTTCCATACCCAAAGGGTAAAAACGGGACCCTATTACTGAGACGTCACTGTCTGTATGTCTGTCCGTCGGCCTGTCTGTCTGTTTGTCCATCTGTCACCAGGCTATATCTCACGAACCGTGACAGCTAGAAAGTTGAAATGTTCACAGATTATGTATTTCTATTGTCGCTATAACAACAAATATTAAAATCAAAATAATAATAATAATTAAGGGGGGCTCCCATAGAAAAAACGTGTTTTTTTTTTGCTTTTTTTGGTACGGAACCCTTCGTGCGCGAGTCCGACTCGCAGTTGGACGGTTTTTCAATTGTTTTATCGTTTAAAAGCCATTAAAGCAATAAAATATTTTTGGCCGCCTAAATCGTGAAAATCAACCTATGTGCAGTGGCAAAGGCATCAAATTTTCTTTTAAAAGTTTTATAACTCATTTTAGCTCGTTAGCATTGTCAAAACGGAGCAATGAGCGCATTGAAATATTTCTTGTGTATAGTTTGCACTGTCCTGGAAATCAACTATGACTATCGACAATGGGCATAGCCGCTAATTGCCACTCAAAACATCTGGTTTAGTTTTTGAGATATCGTTTAAAAAATATTTTCCCTCTAATTTTTTAATGCCACTGCTACAAATGTAGGAAATACCTAAAAAAATATATTTTTGCAAAATATTCCTAAAAATAACGCTTTCTCAGGGTTTATAATTTTTTCTTAATACTTAATCTTGCTGCAACTTCAGAAACTGTTACGCGGTTTTTTAAACATGTTAGACATGTAGGTAGGTACCTACATGATAATGCTAATTTCAGATAAATGATTTAAGTGTCAATTTTATCAATTGTACAGTTAGTCATCTCATCACGCCTATGGGGTAGGCGGAGCATACGAATCTTTACTACATAGATAAAACTAATCCTGTTCCACGTTACAAACTCACATAATTATGACCGAGAAGTTCCCTCAGAAATTAATGTTACAAATTCAAATAAATTCGAAAATCATTTCCTAACTGTTAATTTTAAATACTCGCAGGGACAATGCCGACTTGTCCAGAATAACCCGAAAGTCGTATGAGTTATGTCACGAACAGATAAATTTATTAACATTCCCTCACTCTGGGCCACGGTCTTGGGCGACTATTTATACGACGCGCCCAGAGTGAACAATTGTAAACTCTTTCGCCAATTGGAAAGACGTCCGACTCAGTGACAGACATAAATTAATGTGCTCACATAAATATATTGTCTGACGATACGCGTCGGCGGGCGCGGCCCACAACCGCTTGACTAAGGGAAACTGATTACGGCATTGGGAAATTATCTATTCAAAGCCGCAGGCTAGTGCTGCCTTGAGATATGCCTCACATGAAACACCTACTCTCACATGTAGGTACATTGTTAAAGAAAACATTATTGGTGATAGTAAAATGTTTCGATATAATTTTACTACCAGGATATAAAATTGAATTCAAATCGAATCAATACATAGGTACTTCGATAGAACCGTGAGTGTTCACGCTAAGTATGAAAATTTTGTAAGTTTGCAATTTTTTGATCCAATTCTACTTTACAAATTCCGATTGATATGTTACCAACCTAAAATACATACAATGGCAATTGGTTATCTAAGAATATTTATAGCTTTTAGTTGTTACGCACAAAATCGAGCAGACTCTTCAGAAAATACAATCACAAGTGCTAAAGCCGACCGAGACGCCACCGACGGAGAACTTTTTCTAAAAAGGATCATCAATGGCGAAAGTAAGTATACAATTGAAAGAAAGCTATTGCCCTGGGAAAAGTTTGATATAATACCTATTCCAAATTGTTCTAGAAATATCAGAAAAACCTGGATATCTTATCTTCACCGCACCTTACAGGTTGTGCAAAGGTGGATGTAAGGACAAAAACAATTTTGCGATGGCATTCCCTCTATTTATAGGGACTAAAATGAATTCACAGTACCAAAAAATATACCCAAGGGATTACATTACGGCCAACAATAAGAATGCGCCATTCAAATCCTTGAAAACCAGAGTACCTTACACTACTTGTTCCACACCAAAAGCGTCGACCTTGCCCAGTCCTGACTCAACAACAACAACAGAGACCCCGCACGAAACCGATGATATGACCGTCGAAACATCTAGTACTGCGTTGCTTTGTCCCAAACTAGCAAAATGCAAGCCTAAGAAACATAAATTAGAGGCAGATTCGGCTTTTCGCGATTACTTAACGAGTACATATTCACAGGCCATGCAACTCAGGTCTACTGTTCGCTCTCCATGGCTGCGATCGCAACAACACGTTCGACATGATTGGAACGATTATGAGGCCAGACCTTATCGTACTTTCCAGGACAATTACGGGTCTTACTTATACTAATTCGTCTTAATAAAACCTGCATGTTTATAATGTGTAAACGCAGATATACCTAATAAATTGTATGCTGTAAAATTCCTGTTTTGTTTTTAAAACCAGAGAATAACAAAAAATACAAATTGAGCCTCTTTATGCGGAGGAAATCGTTGTTTAATTTAATGTTCATAGCTTCTCGTTCAACAGGGACCTACTACGTGGTTGGCGCTGTTAATTTTCGCTAACCCCATAATAGCAGTTCGTCTACCCTGGGACAGGTGGTCATGGGATGTCCCTCAAGGGCCGATAGGACACTTTTTTCGGAGGCATAACAACATGCCTGTGAAATCACCTCATTTTACGTGCGAGTGTCCTCCCAACGGAGGTAAATAAATAGAAAACAACTGACTTCAGTAACGTGTTTGCCTTAACCACAGTTACTTTTTGTACAGTTTAGCAATATTTTTTAACGTTTAGGTGCTTGTCAATCTAATGAAAATTGTAGGTTTCTATTTGCTATCAAAAGCGACCTGTATCATTGTACGTCAGCCATATCAAAACGATAATGATGTATTAATCCTTTTCTCGTCACACAGAATGCAAGTTAGATTTCAAGCTGAACGAAGAAGCAATAGATTTACTAAACATTCGTGGCGTTCTGAACCAAAAAGATGTACAAGAATTTAAAGACGATATGGAAATATTAAAGGAGAAAACACAGGCAACGGCCCTCGATGCAGCGGCTCGGAGTCGTAGAAGTAATGACAGAAGCCCAGATGAACCCTGCTGCTGCCCGCCGCAGTCGGTCATGATGCCCACCTTTATTGCTGAAAGAAGATTTAACAATGCTGTCGACAGTCTTGCTTTCAAGAGAGAAGAAAACGCTCATATAAATACCTTTGGCACGACACTCCAGTGAATGTTTTATGATGTAGAAAAAACTGCATTTCATTAACACGAAGACTGGTAAATCGAATGTAGTTAAATAAAATTTAATTAAACGCTGTTCAATTATTTTACGTGCACTTACGTCCTCTTTCCATCCTTTACTTTACCTTTAGCCGACTTAACACGGCAAGGAGCGAGTTATGTTATACCTGTCACTGTCTAACTAGAGGCGTCAGAAAAGGAAAAATAGTAGTGCGTATTGCCGTGCTAAACCGGCAGAACTGTAAGTAGGTAATGAATGTGAATATTATTTTGAAACCGTATTAATATACTAGACCTTGCTATCTATGACGATAAGAAATGAAGTTCACTATAACCGATGTATGTAGGTAACGAATTATAAATGAGCAGTTGTTCGCAATGAAGAACCTATTTTTATAGAATTTTGTGGTAATAGGGACCCACTTTGGGAACCACTCAAAGAATTTGATATTCTATTCTGCCGTGTGAATTCGCCTAGTTTTCTTGAATTTTTAGGTACCTAATTAAAGATACTATGATCTGTTTTTTAGTACGGGAGACTAAAATGACATTTCAAGTATTGCCTGTTTTTTCCACTTCATAAATAGTGATGTCCTACAACCGGTATTTACCGAAAAAAATAATGTAAGTGTGGTTGTTAGGTAGTATAGTCAAGAGAACTGTTATAGGGATCATGTCTCGCCGCGTTAGGAATAATGTGATTTAAAAAAAACTATCCATTCTTGTTTTTATTTTGTAGAAGTCTGTTTTTAATTTTCTTTTACCATTGTGCCCTACATTGCACATAAATACAATGTTTTTATACAATACGACAAAAGACAAGAAATTAAATAAGCCCTTATATTTTGACATACTTAAATTTTTCATTTTAATTTTGCGTTCCACTTATAACTTGCGCTGATAACGCCCGCGGCGATTTTTCTCTAGTGGAACAGCAATTTCTGCGGTCGTGGGCGAGGGCGTTGTAGGTGCCAAACGGAAAGTACCTACTCGATGTGACAGCCATTTTTTTTAACATGAAAAGAATGATATTTAAATTATAAAACTGGAAAACCTAGTGGTTCACGTTTCGGGGACGTTTTTCAACCAAATTAAGTACATCACGTTGAATATGAAACTGAACCCTGCACTAAAAAAAGAGCACACTTTTCTTTTTCACGTACATATATAACGGAGATGCAATCACAATAGTATTATACTTACCCGCTATGCTATGCACAAAATATTATTTTTGACGATTCGTTTCAATCAAATCAGAAACCGGAATCGTGACAACACTGTTCGTATTAAGCAGGTCACATTATTTTTACGTTTGACATTTGAGGTTGTCATTTTAGTCTCCCGTACTAAAAAACAGATCTTATAATGTATAAACCTAACTAAAAGTAAAAAAAATCTATGACATTTTAATTAAATTAAAAGCATTTTGTGCTTTGTAAACAAATAGCTTTAGTATTATTCAGTAATTTATGGGAAGTTGCATTCATAGATTCCTACAAACTTGTTATTATTATTATTATGGCCGTATGCGTTTGAGTGCCGGTGTTATTTCAACACCTATATTACTTTGTTTGGAAATATCAAGGCAATGCAACGTAAAATATTATTATTGCTCTTTTTGGCTAACTATTACTGTGTTTGTGATGAAGATCCCAACTTTTTTCTTGCTGAGGAGTCTAATAACAGTACGTACATGAAATAATAGAAACTAGCAAATTATAATGAGAGCAAACTAAAATTAAATACAGTGGTTCTCAAACAACTTACCAACCACCACCACTTAAAATTTTACCAAGAAACATCTTCCGTTATTGACATAGTTGTCCATTTTTAACCGACTTCAAAAAAGGAGGTATTCAATTCGGCTGTATTTTTTTTTTTTTTTTTTTTTTTTT
>BHDV01029931.1:38750-64051 GCA_005406045.1 Adoxophyes honmai
TTTGGTAAATATGCACATAAACAGAAGTTTCCTTTCAGGATAAAGCTAATTTGAAGTCGGTTTTTTTTTGTTTAAAATTATTTAGATTCCAAGTTGATAAAAGAGGTAAATAATGATAAGTGTTAAGTTACATATCGGTTCGATGTATGAAAATTGTGTACTGTTACTTGGTTTTTCGTTTTTCGGCCGAGCATGCATAACCTCGCAGGTGGCCATTACATCGCTAATGTTTCATTACGAAACCACTTTAAAGTGGAATTTAGCAGGTGTTAACAAAGTGCAACTGAAAGCGCTTGTCACTTCACTAAAATCAAAGGCCGTCACAATGACAGTGAGCATTTTTATTATTTTCGAATTCCTTCAATTTTTTTACCACGGAATAAACATGTATACAAATTGCAATTTGATTCAAACACTCGACGCACATTTTTTTTGTCTCGATATTTTTCTTTTGTATAGATAAGACGGCAGTTAATTCCACTCCACACTTTTTCCAGGTAAAGCTGTTACACATCGTAAGCACACTGACTTTCTTCTGGCGCGGAAGCGATAGTTCAATCGCCGGCGTGACTTACATGGACCATTTTGACTTCGAAGAGCGTTACCGCAACGTCCACGAATGTGACCCCTTCCACTGGCACCCCCTACACCTGCCCGAAGACTGCGCTGACATGTACGAGAAACTAATACGCTCTAGAATCCCCAAAAACGGCGCTTATCGTGTGTTAAAAGAAAGGAGACCCATCTACATCGACGATATCCCTATGCAAGACAACATTGACACCTCACCTTACAATTTTGAATATTCAGCAAGTTACAATTTTTACACGCCGAGTTTTCCATACGAAATCAAACCGATGCGTCGCTACAGTCTAAACCGCCAGTTGACACCTTACGAGAAAATGTTGGAATCGGTCAGAAGAGACGTCAGCAATCAACCCAGTTACCCCACAATACAAGTCATGCCGAACCTGGGACCTGTAGCTTTATATTACCAGCCTATATCTAAAAAGAGCGAGTCGATGATTAAAAGATTATCGCGGACGTATGGCGGAGCCGCCCGCGAAGCGCCGTACAACCGCGTCTCGCCGCCGCCGCGGGACGCTTACGACGAAAAAGGGAAGAAAGATAAAAAGGAAGATATTAATAATGGAAAATGGAGTGACGTGGTCAGTAAAATACTCAAAAATGGCTGGACGAAAACAGAAAAAGGAGGGCTTGTTACCTTATCAAAATTAAAGCCATAATTTTTTGTGGATCTCTTTTGGCAGCAAGTATATTTTGTATTTCTCGCACTGAGCTACTAAAGTGTCGGTGTAATGATTTTCTTTTTTGCAAAAAAATCGAACGAAGCAACATAACAAATCCTAATCGAAATGATTTTACGAGTTTTTGGCGAACTAGCATTGTGTACAGTTGATAAATGGACCATTGTTGTGATTTCGCATATTGTTAGTCGCTCCGCGTCTAGCAACATAGCATTGTCTAAAAGTGAAATGAGGCGATTTTCAAAGGTAAAAAATAGCACTGTTCAAGTTTGTCTAGTTTAAAGGTAGCAAGTATTTTTTTTTATAATTAATGTAAATATAGTAACTATATAGATTAAAAACATGTTTTGTTTCTGTAAACAATAAAGAATAATACCATCAAAGTTATAACCTGTGTGGTCAAATAATTTTATTTGATTTGATTTCACCCGAGTTTCCACAGGAGTAAAATCTTCCAGTACGTCTAGTGTCTCTACGTTTAAAACGATCATGCAGTCGATTACGAATTGAATGAAAACTGCGCCACACTCTAGACGTACTGATCCTTCGAATTATTTTACGAAGGTAGGCTGTAATAAGTTTTACGTTGATTAGTAATAATAATAACGTTCTTCAAGAGAGCCGCTAGGAAATTGAGTTAGAATATTATTATTATTAGTAGCCGTGGTAGCCCAGCGGTTCTTTGCGCAGCAGTTTCTTGCGGCGCATTCTTCTTGGCAATGATGGTCTTTCCGAAGCGCTGGTAAAATCAAAAAATGACGTGTAAAAGTGCTCTTAGGAGCCTATTTGCATAAATAAAGCTTTGAATTTTGAATTTGAATTTTTGAATTTTGGTTCGACCTGTGGCCTCTCATGCAGAGGGTCGTGGGTTAGAACCCCGGTCTCGCACCTCTGAATTTTTCGGAACTTATGAGCGGAATGTAATTTGATATTTACCACGAGCTATTCGGTGAAGGAAAACATCGTGAGGAAACCTACACACAGCGACGAAGTAATTCAATGTTGTGTGTGGAGTTTCCAATCCGCACTGGGCCCGCCTGGGAACTATAGCCCAAGCCCTCTCATACTGAGAGCAGGCTTGTGCCCTGCAGTGGGACGTATATATAGACTGGATGATTGATGATTGATTATTATTATGAAAAGAGGAGAAATTTCAAAACTTTAAATTACATGTAACAATGTAAGTACCTACATAGTGACTTGGGGGGCGTTCAAGTATTACGTAACGTAGTTTGGGGGGTGAAGGTGACTTGTTAAACGTTACGATGCGTTACTGGGGCGGGAAGGCGGTTCAAACAATGCGTTACGTAACATTGTTTTTCAGTAAAAAATTAGGGAATAAAAATTTCCCAATTAGGCAACCTTTTACATTTAGACTTTACAGGGAACCAATCAACTGAATGCGTAACTTTTACTTTGTTTTTCAAAGGTTTCAACTACCTATTGTTTGCACATGGCTGTGTTTGTTAATTGTGTTTGCGCAACATAACTTTTAGCTAAAATCATTGGTAAAAATGGTCGTGTGTTACGCAACGTTTAGAGATGGGGGGGTTGGGGTGCAGAAAAATGTTACGGCGCGTTACATGAGGGGAGGGGTAGTCGAAAATCTTCAAAAATTACGTTACGTAATACTTGAACGCTCTCTTGACACCACTTCTGTATTGAATAAACCAAACTACGACGTTACACTATTTCGTGTGCTAAAGATAAAATAAATCTAGGGCAATTTTTTCCAGATTTTTATTCTAACCGCATACGTGGAACTGGCAGCATGCAGCATTGCCGGAATAAGCTACCGAGACTCCATCGACTTGGCTCCAAAGAACTTTCGCTTTCCCCGAGGAGAAGACCCTTGTCATCCGCTCTACTGGTACCCGCGCCATGTACCAGCAGACTGCAACGGCCCTCCGCTCCCGCCGCTACCGCCTCCGATGCCACCTCCGCCACCACCACCGCTACCGCTACCGCCGCCGCCAGCGCCGGGGCCACCTCCGCTGCCACCCCCTGTACCAATGCCCATGCCGATGCCTATGCCTATGCCAATGCCGATCCCTCCAATGATCCCCCCCTACGCCCCTCTCCCTCCACAGATGTACCCCGCGCCTCCTATGTACCCTGTACCCCCATTGTACTCTCCGATCATGCCCGCCCCCATGCCGCAAGCCGGGCTCGTGCCGGGTATAGAAGGCCTGGTATCTCCCGGCGGAGGAATTAATATTCTGCCATTTTCAGACGCCTATGCAGACATGCTGGAGAACCATAAACAAAAGATGATTAGGATAAGGCTCCAGAAACTTCTAGATGAATATGAACATTATCCGAGAAAGTATGTAAGACGAAAGAAATGTGGCCATAAGTATCATTTTTAAAGTGGTCATATTTTTTACACGAAATTAACAGTAGGTTCATGGCTGGGGCTTTTTTGGCCTTAATAGTGTAACAGCTACTACGCTGGCAAGTAAAACTAAAGATATTTGAGTTTGTTTTATACTATATATTTGTTTGTGTGTAGGTACCTAAGTTAATTCTGCAAGTTCTTCATGTATATGGGATATGTAAATAAATGGCTAAAAAATCAAAAACAAGAATAGTCATTAACAAAATCTATAATGGAAAATTATTTTTACAAACTTATTGCCTGTTTGCGAGCGAATACAAGTATGCGCTGTCCATTAAATTCAAACCGAAGAATAGGTACTAATAATTAATTCAACAGTGACCAAACTTGTTGAGATTGTTGTCTTATTCTTTAGTAATGTTTACAATCTATTCAGATGAGTTCCCACTACTGAAACAATGAATGGCTTATGTTACAAAGACTATGTGTGACAGTATAAACATTTAATTGCTATAATTATTCATAACATTATACAATTCATAAGAATCATTTAAAACGTGACTTAAAATCTAAATATTCCTAAATTACAAGGACAATAAAAGTCATGTCTCTTTTTTCTTAACTATTGGACGGATTTTCTGAGGGCTACAAAATATACAATTCTTATTTTCTACGAACATTTCTAATTAATTACTAATACTTAGATAATATAAAATTTATTCTAAATTAGATAAAATTTTATAAAATCGATCAAAAAATTCTACATTCAGTGAACTATTTATGACCTAGGTACTTATTGCCTGAACGCCTAATACTTGTAATATATTTATTCACTAATTATTTAATTCTGTTGTCCCAAGCTACTGGAACGTTAAATTCTACCATTTAAGTACATTGCCACAAGAGAACCTATAATAAAGACTACCTGTAATAAACTAAGACAAAATAATACAAGACAGAAAACTGCTGATACCTACACAAAACGCATTTTTATTGAGATTCTATCCAAATTTTATTCTATCAAATCGTATTTTTGCTCGTCGGCTTGTTTTGCTATGACACAATTTTCTAGACTGTGCGATACGTGCAATTAGAATTCATAATTGATGTCAACTAAATAATGTAGATATAAATGTAAGAAATGACTCTTCAGAATGGGTGTTGGCTCTAGAAGTCTAGAGAGCAGGCAGTACTCTAGTGCTGGAGCTCACGTCAGGATTTGCTACAAAACCAATGAACCTACGGACCGGTCCGTTCAAGTACAATAACTTAATCAATATGCAAGACAGTCAGGAATAACTCACAGAGTGAGGACTATTTAATTTAGTGGGAGTTAAGGTTCAACGGGATTCGAACTCAGTGCCAGGTTCTGTAGCCATCATACCTTTTAATTTATATCTGTTGGAAATATTGTAAGCAAACGACGTCAAAGTTTCAGTTTAAACGACATCTCTAAAAATTAAAAACTTCCTAGATATTACGAATTCTTGTCTGATGCAATGTGAACATTATAAAACTGTACCTACTGTGTTTCATTACCCAAAATTGTCGACGGATTTTTCGAGGTTGAGTAGGGATTTTCATGCTCGGAGTCAAAATGTAATGTAAATTGACACGTGGACCTACACCATTTTATAGTGGTAGGTATTTTCAAAGGTGACCTAAGTAATAAAGAAAGAGCCTTTAAATTAACTGCTTCGAGACGTTTGCACCCTTTCTTACCTTTAGTAATTAAAAATATAAGTTTTTGATAAAAATACGTAAATTAAAACAGATTTTTTTTTTATAGACCAGCAGCATAATGTATCCCGAGAAAAAGTAACACCAGCGACAATTTTAGGAATAATACTGTATGTCGTAGGTATAATTGTACCCAAACATTGCCTATAACTCAAATTACTAGTTCTAATTCTAGAATTAACATTAAATAACTAATACTTAACTAAACACTTAAATTTAATGGAATGTAATGTATGGACGGTTGTATAACCTATACTTACCAATTTTCTTATTATATACGTACTTATACTATTTATATGAATACACATTGCTAACCGAAAGGATAACAAAACGATCAGTCGAGGAAGTACCTACCAAAGTACATTTTATCTAAAAAATCAGTGACTTGACTGCATTGCAGAAACCAGCTACAAGGCCACGCTCCTATCAAAACTACTAATAAATAATAGTAAATATTGCATCACTACATCATCAAATATGTAATGAATATTCTGTGTCCTCGACTTGAGCACAACAAACCTTTTTGCAACTCCGTACCTCATACAACAAACTAGCGACATCATTCAACCTTCGGTTGGTGAATGACGCACATTAAAAGCGTTGTTGCTGCCGTCCGTCACAGAAATAGCTTGTTTAGCTCGCGCTCCCGGCAAGGCAGATACCAGTCGACTTCAATAGTACTCGCAACATCTCTTCTTGTCACCAACAAAGAAGTTTGACCTCTCCCTTAAGATTGTGAAGGTCATGAAGTGGGAATAACTGACGCCTTTTCTTGTCATTTGCTCGCTGGAAGCTAATATTTTTCACAAGAGGAAAAACGCGCCTTAAAAAGTCATAATGGATAATACTTTTTCTCGTTTTAACTAGAAAGGCAATAAAAACCAAAAACTTTGATACGAATTTGTGGTTTTTTTTTTAAGTAAAAGTATTTTAAGTATTTTTGATCCGTCGTGTACACGCGTGCAGTACCTACTAACTAAAACTGGGGCGTCAAACTAACATATCAATGTAACAGACATTTACTGACTGTTAGACACATGTTTGGATACGTACCATCTAGCATTTCCCTTTGATTGACGCAATGACGGAGCGCTAGAGCGCAAAACACTAAAATGAGACATGATTTGTGTAAAAATACTTTGTTACTTTACAAAATTTTGATCGAGCGCTTAACAGTAAACATAACAGTGACATCGGATGGCTCGATAAAAGAAATCTTTATTACGTTTACTGTGACAACATTCTGCGGTGGTTCAGAAAACAATTGTTTCGACTGTACATACCTACACATAATAATAGGGCCTCGATTTTATTCTTCATAATACATAAGGTGCCAAATAATGTAGTCGGATATTTTCAAGGTAATTCATCACCTATAGGTAAATCAATTTAAAAAAAGACATATTTAAGTACTGTTTGATATTTACCATTCCATAATAAAATACAAAACATTTAAAAAATAATCATCTTTGCCGTAGATTGTTAGGTACTCCAGAAGTTACTAAGTATGCTTTGGAATTGACAATGATGCAAATAATCGATCCTCGAAATATCCATCTGATTTTCTAGCATGCCGTAATATGCGGATATGTCCAGGTAAAATTTATAAATGCCATTAAAAAATAAGTCGGATAAATACTGCGGAAAAATAAACTAAAAAACCTTACCGATGAAATTACACGGTTTTCCTATTTATATTTTAATGATGCAAACCTGAAAAACTAGGGAAAATTCGTGGAGTAGCTTTTTTGGTTGACCGTGTTTTTCCGCCTTTTCGCTACACAATATCAACTAGATTTTACTGGGTGTGCCTATTTCAATCGAGCTACCTTAAATAGGACGTTGCTTTAAAAGATTATAACTATTTTTGTGTCCAACATTTAACATAGGACTTGCAAATCGTAGAGAACTTGCAGTACATTAGTAGTCCTAGTCACTGA
This sequence comes from Adoxophyes honmai, assembly GCA_005406045.1. NCBI lineage: Eukaryota > Metazoa > Arthropoda > Insecta > Lepidoptera > Tortricidae > Adoxophyes > Adoxophyes honmai. The sequence goes on from BHDV01029931.1 coordinate 46,037, forward strand.
AGATTTAAAATAATATGTGTTATTACGGCCACCTGCGTCGACCATCGCGTGTCACTGTCGGCGAGAAACAATGAATAATCCAGCTCTCACAACATAAAAGCAAGGGAAAACATCGACAACAATTAATTACAATACATTACAATAACATGGCGTAAATACTGTACACAAAAGCTACATTTTTTTAAATAACATTGAACCCAACTGTATCGTCCCACACTTAACATGTAATATAAACGCCATTGAAAAACTGCCTCAGCCATGCTGAATTTATTAGAACTTGAGTTGAACTATTAAAAATTAAGTACAATCATACGGTTACATAAGTACAATACTTTAAATAAGTACATAAATAAATTCATACAGAAATGATAAAACCTGTCATTCATTACAGAGCTGTCTTAAAGCACTAATATTTCGAACCGAAGAAAAGTCTAAGATGTAGGTAAGTATAGAATAATAACTTATTTAAAAAGCAATAATCACCCATAGTACGTTTCACAACTAGAGAACATCAGTATCTATGAAATATATCTATCACTTCGCATGAACCCAACTGAATATAATAATACCTATCTATAGATAAAAATTTTCATTGTCCTTACGAAGTGGTAGGTACATTTTGGTATTTAGACAGCACATTTTTAGCAGATAATATAGAAAATATCGTGCATAAAGTAAAACTAAACTTGGCTTACACTAGTCGGAAAAGTGAGCAAAACGACCCTCGTGCTGTTTGCACTCGCTTTATACACGAGAATGACAAGTTTCATTCATTTCCTGATAAAAAATATAGCTGCATTTTCACTTAGTACTGTGAACAAACAATTTGTTTCTAGTGACTGGTTGTTTGTCAGCCGATTTTCTATGATTCGCTCGCTGAAGTATTTTGATTTAAGTACTTAATACCGTAAAAAATTTAGATTGCTTACTCAAAATTGTTCGGAGCACTAAGTGAAAAAGGTGTTTACGACATCGTTTCGTTAAGTCCACTGATTGGTACCAGTTTTAGTAATTCAGAAACATTGAAGTAAATAATCAAAAAAAACGTAATATAGAATATTGCGTATTCCCGTCAAACAACACAATTACTACTAAGTAAGTACGTCACTTATACAAAAACATAATACAAAAAAACGTGAGCTAAATTTTTACTGAATTATTCTACAATGTAACGATATGTAATGATATTAAGTGTTTAATTTAAGTCAAAATTTTATTAAACTCATTCTATATTAGTACATAAACTTCCTAACCTACGACTAAGAATACAAATACGTGATTTTACATTACTATTTAGAGTTTCATTTCGTTTATTGCTACACGAATACACGTAACTTAAATTCAACAAACAACTAGATAACCTTAGCAGACCTATTAACACGACATCAAGTGTGTTTAAAACCTAACAAATTCACCATTATAGGTACAATAATTGTTGCTTATTGTTCATTTTTTTTTCAGAAATTGAAATCACTCTAAAATAACTAATCGGACAAAAACTAAAATGCTCGATACACATTTGGATTTTATCTTTTAATTTTTTTTAAGACGAATCGAATTCCACGAACTTTTATAATTCTTTGCACCAATTTTTAATAGACACACGTAATTTTTTTTTTCTATGACAGAATTATTATTTGCTAGTAGTTATGACATGTCTAATGTGTATTTGTATTATTATAAATTCATTTTTAAATTAATAATCTCAAATATACATTAATTGAGCTGCACTAAGAAGGGCCAAACGCTCAATTTAAATAAATTTATCGTATATAATAGGTAATGATTAGATCTACTTCAATTAGATGACTAACTCGTAAAGATTCGTGGTGATCTTATAGATAAAATAAAACTATACTTAGGTATGGGAAAAGCAAGTAGATGCCATTTCAAGATGTTTTATTGGCTTTCAGCGCTTTCATGGATGTCAACTCTTCAGCAGTTTCATTAAAAAAAAAACAGTTATATCCAATACTGTTTGAATAACGGTAAGTAGAGGTGATTAAACAGCTACACTAGAATGTCATCAACTTGGCAACTGCTTGTTGCGATTCCTTTTGTATTTTATAGTTAAAACATCATTTCTCGGTGAAAGTTTCCTCCATCTAAATGTATCGTTTGCCCTTATCAATCATTCAAGTTACCAATTTATCTTCATAACTATCTTTGTATCTATAGACGGACCGCTAAGAAAGCTGAGTATCTAAAAACTGGGAAACCTTTGAAGAGTGCTGAAGGATTAGATCAAACAATACATCAAAGCCTCGGATACCAAGTTTAGTGGAGGTGACAACCTATTTATGTAGGTGCTAGGTACAACCTACATACGCGCTAGCGCTCAGAACTTGTGGGTGGCGGCGGCGCGCTCCGGCGGCGTCACGTTCATACCCATGTTATCATACGAGAAGTCCAGGGTAGTGTCCTCAGCGGGGTGTCGGTTGCTTAACGCCGTACTCATAGTCTTCGGGGTCGTCGCCCCCTGGCTTTTCTCGGTCTGCGAGGTCCTAGTTTCTAAGTCCCGTGCGTTCAACGGCTGCGGTCGTTTCAAAGGATCAGTATTCGGAATGTCGAGCTTCAATTCGGGTTTCGGTTTCGGCATCTCGGCGTGCGGGTTGTGGTGTGTCAAACCGGTCGCTGGATACTGTTTTACGCGGTTCTGGAAATAGAGGTGTTACAATGTAGAAGAGCTTTGCCGTGTGGTATTGTAGGTCATGACTAAGGAACGTTAAGATATGTTTTAGACGACAGGTACAGTTTTCCCAAGAAAATAACTCCGATCGGCTGTTACCGTCTGCGCCGAGAGGGACAGAACGATATCCGAGAGTAGCCGAACGTTTTAGGAGTCAGGACTCCCATCCTAGCTAATGGAATCAGTTTGCGTGGCTGATCATTACCAACATGACGAACCAAACGGGCGGCTGTCATGTTGACGTGACATCTATCAATCAATCAATAACCAAAAACAACGCAAGAGTTTAGCGCGCGAAAGTCTCTTTTATCATTATTATTATTATATTGGTAATACTGTAAGCTAAGTAAAACCGTTTAATATGTAATTAAAACTGTACTGACGTTTTGTTTTAGTATGATGGTAATGATCTGCCACGCAAAGTCCATAGAAAAGGTTTTTTGTTCCTAGTTACGCCAGCCTGGACATATGTCATGAGTCATCTGTCTGTGACATCATCAATAACCAATCAAAACTCGAGTGTTAAAAATCTTTTTTATCATTGGTAGATCGAAGTTTCCCGCGTCACAAAACTCGTCAACTGCGCAGGTATGTCCAGAGGAATTCTTAGTTCGATAATACTGTAATCAACTTTTTATATTACCTCTGAACCTGAAACCTAAAATTTGGGCTAGAAGTGGCTATGAAACGTGAAATAGTCATCTTTGTGTTGTCTATGTAGTAGCGTTTCGTATTCTCTACCTGTCCCATTTGGGCAATATGGTATATGTATAGAAGCGCTTGTACATTTCGATACTCGTCTAAATTAGTCGAAGTAGGTACACTTCGTTTATTTTAATAGTAATTATGATACCGAATTAATTACACATAGGTAAAACAGCCAACAGAAATCTCTTCGCCCAAGAAAGCACCAGGGTCGTCTCAACAAATTTGATGGAAACTACACCAATATTCAAAACACCCATGATAACTAAGTGCAAAAACATTTAAACTGTACTACAATGTTTCAAGTTGCCGACACTACAGCCAAGGTTATTCGGCGATTAACGCAGGTTCTCACGCAATGCCACGGCCATGTTCGTAGCGCCTCTTGTGGCACGTATCGGCAACAGATTATTATTACACTTGACACTTTAACACAAATGCGATCTAGACGTTTGTTGCGACAGCACATGTGAAGCTTTAGCAGCAATTAGACTGAGTCGTTCACCTAATGCTTAATGTCACAAGTGTTCCAAACTACTTCAGTCAACGAACATCATTTGTACACTAGCTAGACTATCCGTCATCTGTTCAACCTGTGACAGGGTGCGGTCCTAGCCGAATGTTGCTGACTACCTTCATCCTTACATTTTTTCATCCATTTTTTTTTTGCAAGTGTGGTGACTGTTTTAGAATAATACCTCCATATCTTCCGAGGATGTCGTAAGAAGTAACTAAGGAAACAAGATATTTTAAGCGGAAGACAACCTATCAATATTATACCAGCCACTTTAAAACTGACAAAATATGTAAGAAGTGGCCACGTAACGTGAAAAGTCATGGTTTTATCATAGCGTATCGTGGTCTTTGCCTACCCCATTTGGGAATACCGCTGAGTGTGTATAATAAGTATGCAAAATTTTACACAGGATTAACCCGAAACCGCTCGTTCCCTAAATATCAAAATTGCAAAATACTAGATTGCCGACAGTACCTGCTTATCAAAAGATCAGATTCCCGGAATACCAGATTTTCTTTAAACTATGTTCCTTTATTTATCGAAACAGCCTTTGCGAGCCTGGTGTTTTCGTTATCTGGTATTAGATGAATTCGGTTTTAAATGGAAAATGGTATATTGAGAACACGGTACTTTACAAAACTGTAATAAAAACGCACCTAGTATAAAGAAAATCTGGTATTCCGGGAATCTGATATTTTGATGAGCAGGTATGTCGGCAATCTAGTATTTTGCGATTCTGATATTTAGGGAACGAGCGCCCGAAACTTAGGTCTGACCGAAACGCCGTACTTAATACTTAAACATGACCCGCCCATACCACACGCCGTTCTGCCTCGCGCATGCATGTCTGCCATCAAATTTTAGCACATTGCAAGTCTTTTCAAAGCATACCTTCGCCGGCTGGAACTTCTGTTTGAGGTATCTCCAGGAGAACTTGGAGCGGCAGATGATGATGATGACGAGCGCCAGCGCCGCGAGCGCCACCCCGCTCATAATAAGCGCGGCGCGCGCCTGTCGCTGCACACCTTGGCGGCACAAAACACACACTTGTTTATCGTTAGTCCTTATTTGTGTAAAGTGTGTCACATACTAAGCAGATATCTGTATCTGAACTGATATCTGTCAATATCGCTCCCTGTTCAATTCAATTAGCTAGCACACACTCCTCAGATAACTTATATTTTATCAGCAAGTATCTATTGGCACCACATTATGGAAGGATGGCATTTATACGCAGATAAAATAGTATCGTATCTGTTTAGTCTGTGACACGCTAAAGTTCTTCAAATAGGGTGAGAACAAAACAGACCGAAAAAAACATCAAAAGCATACCTACCTAAATGAGAATGGGTCTGTTTCATTCTAAATTCGGCATGTTTGATGCAAAAGGACAGTCGCTACAATTCCTATACGCGCGCGACAATATACAATGGGACAATCAAGAACACAGATACGTGTACTTTAAACGAATCTCTTTAATCTAAAATGCGTTTTATAACACAGTGCACAAAGGTTATTTTTTAAGTTTAGACGTTTGACAGTTAGTAAGTGTGTTGCTGACCGTACCAAAAGATAAAGCTAGGACTTGCCACAAAGTAAGATTTATTATTATGATGACAATATAATTAAATGTGCATAAGGCCAAGCAAGTGAATAAATTCGCAAATAGTTCGTAGTTATAACGTAGCTTAATAATTTAGGAATGCAATCGCATTCAAATGAGCCAATAAAAAGTCACTGTAAAGGGAACAAAAAAAAAACTAAATTAAAACTAGTTACTAACGAACGGATCCACTGCCCGACGCGGCACCAATGATGGACTTTTTCAGCTTTAATTCGAAGACAGGAAAAGTGAAAAGCAGGTGTCATTCCAAAAAACTAAAATCAATCATAAATGTGCCAGTCATACCTAGTGTAATAAGAATCATGGCCTCTAATACCTAGCGTACTTAGTTAGGTACTTGTTTCGAGTTTGCAATGACATAAAATTAGCAACAATGGCAAGCCGGCGGTCTCATCGTTTGTATAGTTTTCTGAATTCTAAATATCTGATCAATTTGATATTTTGCATGCATGTATAAATCGGATGAAATGCAATATTATTGAACACATGGAACTGAACTAATAGTGAAGGTAAAAGGTTGTAGCAACACCGAAATGAAACAATTTATCCGCATCGCATTTGGGCTCGTTCGATTTGCCTTACTAGTATTAGGAAGTATCCAAAAAGTACAGTTAGCAGAAAGTCTGGACTAATTTTTTTTACAAAAACTTATTCAGACTTCACAGGTGTTGTCAACTTATTTTGACTTCTGAAGAAGTTTTAAAGAATCAAAAACCTGCCCAAGGTGTATGTAATGTAGGTACATAGGTACGTTCTGTTGTCATCACATCATTGACAAGTTACATAAGCTACTTTGGGATTGTTATTTATAAACAATCTGCTTCGAAACAGCGAAGCTTTTCCTCTAGTTATACCTAAAACAAATAAATCAAAAACTCGCTTAGCTGATATAGATAGAAGTTCCAATTTGTGCGTTGCAATACAATTTTCACTCTGATCCATAAGCAAAGCAGCCTCAAAGGTTTGACAAGATTCGACTCAAACGAAACAAAGTACATAATATATCATTTTATCTTCAAACGAAGTAATTAATATACCATGTACGCAGATAATTATTTACAATTCTGTGTGCATTATAGAAAAGATTTCCATGTTTGCTGTTAGCCACATAATTACGAAACATAAAACCGAGTTACTGGGAAAAGCGGCCAAAATGAAATGAAATGTTTTGCTTCGATTCGGAATACTATATGTAACTAGACTGGACGCGAATTAATAATAAGCGTAGTATTATTTCTCGTGTATTGTGGGCGATGGGCTAGCAACCTGTCACCGCAATGTCACGTTTGACCATCTGGTTACCCTGAATTTGCTAAACGTGGCACTGGATTTTTGAATTCATGTGCTCTGCCTACCCCTCCTGGGAATACAGGCGTGAGAATATGTGATGTGTGTGTATTATTTCTTCAGGTTAAACACAGTTCAGTGAAAAAATCGACCGCATTGTTAAATGTAACACCGCAGCGAGGACAGTTGCGGGTTTCAGATGACAAAGGCGCTATACATAAAAGGGACGTGTTAAATTAATTATGGACGTATACTCATGTATTTTGTCAAACCAAATTGACACGCTTCAATTAACATGTGGTATACATAACCTGCATTTTTAATGCAAAATTATTAAGCTAAACACCAGATAAGATACTTCATTTCGCCTTGCACTTAGTTAGCCAATTTGTTACAAAACAAAAAGCTTTTTAGCGACAAAGTAAGCGCACAAAATAAAGCAAAAACACAAATATACATAAAACGATAAAAGTACATACGTCGGTACTTTTGTACCTTGTCGCTTTCTGTCCTTACATGCATTAAATGGTATTTTAAACATGACATTAAAGTGACAAAGTACAGAAGGGATCACTTAACTTATGACAACGATCCTACAAGCCTTAGCAAGAATACTTACTTCCATAGTCTTCAGTTGCCTCCGAATCCTGAGCCCTCCGCATGTACCTCAGGTCCAGAAGATATCCTGAAAAAAAAAACACATATTTTATTATTAAGAAATTACATGACACGCCAGTCGGCAATTTACAAACCACTAGCTGGGCCGTACATTGGACCTGTAACTTATGCATATGCTTTTAATTATTGGACTCAAGCACAGCAATAAAAACACAATTGCTAAGTTTTCCAGTAAAAAGTTTTTTAATTAACCGCTTATTATCAGACTGCACCGTACTTAATTTTCTAGACAAAACAGGGAGACATAATCTAGCTAATTCAGAAACGCTGGAAATCCATCGACATTAATCTGGATAGTTAATTAAACCGGCCAAGTGCGAATCGGACGCGCACAAAAATGATTCCGTTTCATTGAATAGAGATACATACATACATACCTTATTAATATCGTGAAAAAACAGGCAAAAATAGCGCTTTTTGTATGGGAGGGCGCCTTCGATATTATATTATTAATTTTTAAAGTAAAAATACAGTTTTAATATTTTGTAAATATATTTCAAGTGCGTAGGGCGTACCTTTTGCCATTACATATTAGCATCGGGCAAAAAAGGAAAAAAAATCGCATTTGTTATAATATGGGAGCCCCCTTAAATACTATTTGTTACATTTTGTTTTAAGATTTCGCTGTTATACCGGTAACTTCAACTGTCGCCTAAGATACAGCCTGGTAACAGACAGATGGACAGACAGCAAAGTCTTATTAATAGGATTTCATTTTTACCCTCTGCCAATATCTGAACTAACAGGCGTTCCTCCGACATAAGTATGAGCTGCAATAGATGACGCTCAACAAGTGGGGTCTAATCTAACTGTCATACGTTCAGGATAAATATTATAGGTATTCGATTAAAGCACCATCTAGTGAAGCGTTTTGAAAATATGCGTTTGTATCATAGACTTGTTTGTATGAACATTAACTGTTTACTGCGCATCTGTTATAACACTTATAACTGTCTTCGCTAAAACTTCGCTATAAAATCTGCAAGAAAAATCGCATGAAATCAATTTGCGTAAAGTTTCACCAGTGCGATCAAACCGCGACTAAGTTATTTTTAAATTACTTAAGTACTTTAGTTTTTTTATTTGATAAAGTAAATACTCAGCGGAAATCTCGCTTTTCTGAGATGATCGAAAGGCTGCTGCCTATCTCCTCTAAATCTGTAAGATATTCAAAACTTTTCCTCTTCCAGGATGCAAGATAAGGAGAGCAAACAAGGTAAAGTCAACAATAAAAGTATCGGAAAATTAGGGGCTTCGGAGGAGCCGGGCAAACATTGTCTGTCACGGCGCCAGGCAACAGGTGCCTGGCAAGCCGCACAGCGGACGAATCATTCGCCTGTTTAGAAGCGTTCCGCCTGGCAGAGAGAAAAATAGCAACAACAAAAGAAAGCCCTTCCTGTGTAAAAACTTTTCTTCTTAATTTGCAATTCTTGTTAGTTTTTACAGCTGTAGATGCCGGAGCTATATTCAATTGCTGAATTGCTGATCTTACAGAACAAAATGCCCAATGCTGTGTTAAACCAACACGCGTTTTTGAAAAATATCTGCTAATATTTAAAAAAAAAAATTATAACCAAGAATATATATTTATGAATATTTATCTACTTAAAGCTTTCCTTAATGCAATTTCACTATGACGGTGCGAATGTTCGAGTGTGCCTAACGTAAAAAACAATCATAACATCCTTACATACATACAAAAATGAAGTTAAAATAAAGCTTGTAAAAAGGACCCAGTGCCCGACACTGCAGCAATATCGAAATTTCCACTCTAAATTCAGTAACAGTCTCGATTGTTGGAATTTAACTGTCGAACATAGAGATGTTTACGGTACTCGTATTGAATAGTTACTTACGTAATAACTTTTGGAATATGTTGTGACCACACACAAACACAAGCACGTGCACTTTACTTCAGGAAATGCCATTTAAAGGTAATTTGTAGCTAGGTATACCCATAATTCGGAATACGTACTCTTAAAGAATCAAACTCAGCAAGTTTGGAGAGCACCATGACTGTTTGAAAAGTAATTTTTCGTATTAACGAAGAAGTGAGTCCTATGCAAGGCTTCAGTGTAATACCTACCTAGTGGCACACAGCACACACTCATAAGGATTAATTGGCTTCGCGCTCGTGTGTGTACACTACCTGTCGGAGTCAACAGACCGCATCGACTAGGGTATTGTTGTACCCTCTACCAATAAAAGGTTTTTAGCTCCTATGTTGCTTGTTGCCCCATAGAAGATAAGGAACGGTATGCAAGTCGCGGATAACTTGGTACGGGGGCGCAACCTGCTACTCTATAACTCGTATTTAATAATGCGAGTTGGTGAATTCGATGCTACAACTAAGGAATACCTACCTAATTGGAATGGAACCCTGTCGTTTAAACTGAGCATACGTTCGAGTAGCGAAATACCTATTACTTGTGTGTATTAGCATAGACGTAGACTAATTAATCTATATACAACCTAACGCATGTTCCTCCGGAACGTGAGCTTCACTAAATGGCGCTCTATAGGCGGGTCAATGTTTCATAGTAAAAACTAGTCAGTCTAGTATTAAATAGGTATTGAATTGGTTTTTATTGCAGTCAAAAATTATTTGATTTATTTCAGACTTCTGCTCAAAGGTTCAGTAAAATAAACATAGATAGGTAGGTTTATCTGTAGTAATTTCTTAAATTAAAAATGGGAAAGGCTATACAATACAAACTTACTTATTTAATCAGTGTTATTTTATTACTACATTTATAATGTGCGCAATGCAAAATGGCTAACACGTGACACTGTAAGTTTCGATGAACTTGAACTATAATTGTAAAAAAAAACTGCTCACTACATACCGAACGAGTACAAGGACTGGCAAAAAAAATATGTTTCAACTACTCACACAAAGATGAAATAAAAATGTAACGAAGAAGAGAGATAGAAAAAGAGGTCAATGGATTTCTCATTCTAAACGCCATACTTTTTTCCAAAGCAGGCATTACTATGGAACGATTTCTGTTTTTTTTTTCTCTTATCTTAAGTTTAATTTTAGCTATTTTCGATGGACTTGAATCGTATACGAATATACCTACCTTACTTTGGTATCTACTACATATTCCAACGAGTAACGAGACTGGCAAAAGATTAGAAGAGCACAACAATAGCAGTAGGAGGTCTGCGGTCACGAAACCAGTTTTACACGCAGGCCTTGTGTGTTGAGAAGCGACTTTATTCCTTACGTGATTAAGTCGAGCATCGATTGCTTCAGTACCAGATGGTCTTACTATTGCTTGTTACATATTAGTCACCGTGCGACTGAGGATTTTCATCGCACACAATAAGTCGCCGGAAAACGGCTCCGTTCTTGGAATTTTGTTTACACCTGGTTATCTAATTACATTCTCTGTACCCTGACATGTTTTATGATCCACTTGTGTCTATGTATGTATCTGCATAACATCCGTTACATTTCATTTTTACAATGGTTAAATGTAGTTTTAGGGTTACTAATGTTTGACCAAAAAAAAATTGCCAAATTTTCACTTCCCAAAAAATGTTTCGAAGATTTCCATTTGCCAAATAAACGTTTCCCAAAATAACTTTTCCCAAAAAAATGTTTAGCAAACCTATTGTTTGGCACCTGAATGTTTGGTCAATGACTCGTTTAGCAAATAGTACTTTGGCCAAATTTCATTTAGCCAAATGGTTTAGTTGGCAAAACATATTTTTTGCAAAACTGAATTTGCCAAATGATTTGTATCGTCAATTTTCAATTAACTATTTCTATTCAGTAAGTTGGTCATTCAATGATAAATAATTTGCATCTAACTTAACCTAACCGAACCTGACGTGACTTACATTTATGGTAGTACTTAGTTTTGAGCACTGGTAAGGGGTTCAAAGGCGAGTCGACAAAGCCCCGCTGTCGCGGGGCTTCTATTTCCGCTCTGACGGGTCACAAGATACCTAACGAACCTACCCATGTGGTTGTACGAGTCAGTATCGAGTTTTTTTTAATGCGGGGGGCTGCGTCCCCCGAGCCCCCCTTGTGGGGGGCTTCGCCCCCCCGTCCCCCCTTTGTCCTACCGCCTTAGTAAATTATGTTTAATTGGCCTGAGTATGAAATTAACTTTATATCATGAATTAATTTTAAGGAATATATTCATTGGAATGCAATATACCCAATTATCATAATTTTGGCTTTTAATCCTTTGTCGTAACAAGTCATTTGACTAAACGTTTATTGTCTAATGTTTGTTTTCCGTAATAAAACATTTGCTAAAAGACTAAATGCCTGAATGTCATTTTTCGTAGTGATATTCTGCTGAACAAAAATTTGGCCAAATGAAAATTTGCGTATCGACTTTATGCGAAAGATTGTTTTGGCACATAAAACATTTGGGAAAATCTGTTTGGGTAATGAAATTTGACGAAAATCTTTTTGGTAAAACGATAGGATCCCGTAGTTTTAATATCTTTTTTACGCAATTAATTTTTGTTGTTTGTTTCTTAAACCTTAAACTGATTTAAATAGACCCTCTGTTGTACTCTATAGATTCTTGATTAATTTGAGATAAATGAGATAAAGATAACTGCTTTAGTGCATTCTGATAAAATTACCAATGTTTGCTTTAAAAGTGAACTCGAATTGGGTAATAAACGTACTGAATTAATAAGACTTATCAGTTCACTTCTCTGTATTAACGCACATTTGGATATCAATGGTAATATCACAAAACCCATTCAGTTCAACCATCAATTCCAAATTATTTCGCTAATTTCCACGTGAATCACTGCTCTAGAGAAAAAAGTAAAATCTTCGCAAGGCCAATGCAATTAATTCAATAGCCACATGACAAAAAAAAACTTAAAACTTAGAAAAATGTACTTAGTACGTATTTCAGGATAACGAAACGATCGACACCAACCTTGGCACTCCTTCATGCAGAGTCCCGAGTCATAGTTGTGGTGGGTCCGGTTGCAGATGCCGGCGCAGGGCGCGCAGCGGTTGGTCTCCGGCGAGCAGTACTCGTCCAGCTGGCACAGCAGCTGGCCGCAGCGCACGCCGTCCAGCACCAGCTGCGCCGACGCCGCGCCAGCCACCGCCAGCAGGCACACTAGTCGCGACATCTCTCTGGAACAAGAAGACAATTTTCATCAATTCTTCATTCTGTAGCGCTCTATTGTCGAGTAAAGACTGTCACAGACTACGCATATACGATAATATTTTATCTGCGTATAAATGCCATTTTTCCATATGTCGGTGTCAAAAGATACCTGACAGTAAATCTGCGCAGTGTGTGGTAGCTCATTGAATTGTAACTATAGGGAGCGATATTGACAGATATATGTTCTGCAACAGATATCTTACCGTATCTGCTTAATGTGTGACGGGCTTTAGTACCTAGTAGAACTTCTACTGTCAAAATGGTATCCAAAAACGGAGTTTCGACGTTCAGTTGCATAAGGGTCCGACTACACAGACCGGCGCGGAGCAGATTCTTATCACGTTGAAAACAGAGTTTTTAGTATTTGTAGTAAGGTATATTTTTACATGCGCACTGCTTTTGTCAGTAAAAAAGTTTGAACGCGCTTGGTTGGTGTGAAATTAGAGGAGCTGACCGGCTCCGGTCGGGTACTTTATCCCGTTCGCGCAGCCGTTCGGCTCCTATTGCATGCTCTTTCTCGCTCCAGTTCCGCGCGTAAACGATACGGTATGTATGGTAAGAAAAAAGCGCGTCGATGCACTCCGAGCCGGTCTGTGTGAACGGACCCTAAATGCAACTTCCAACTTCTCTGTGAACTTCGGTCCCCTGGCATGAGAGATCTCTATTGGAGTTTTTTCCCTCAATTGCTTGCGCGGATGTCGTAAGACGCGACTGACGAAATACAAACATACATCACGCCTGTATTCCTAAACGGGGTAGGCAGAGCATACGAAACGTTACATTGTTTCACGTTATAGTCTCTTAACATAATTTCAAGTTGAAACATTGATGAGAGATTAGTGTCAGGTTGCTAACCTATCGCCTAAACCTAAAGCATGCCTTAACGTATCCTTATTCGCCGTTTACGACGTCTATGAAAGAAGTGGAGAGGTGTTATTTAAAACCCGAGACAGCACTGATACTGAGGAATTATATGATGATATACGGCTCTGGTGTAGTAGCACGCTAATATTTATTCCAAAAAATGTCTCGCTCTAACCAAGCGTGAAAGAAAGAGATGACGAATGCTTTTTGCCTTTAAACCAGGAATAAAAACCTTAGCCTTAGCCCCTGTAAGCGACAGGCTAACGACCTGACACTTTAGTACCTTTTTAACTAACTTTATACATACATACATACATATTCTCACGCCTGTATTCCCAAGAGGGGTAGGCAGAGCACATGAATTCAAAAATCCAGTGCCACGTTTAGCAATTTCAGCAGGATAACCAGATGGTTAAACGTGATATTGCAGTGACAGGTTGCTAGCCCATCGCCCACAATACACTAACCCCTTTCCCAGAATCGACTCTTACGACACCCACGGGAAGAAAGGGGGAGGGAGGAGGTGCTATTCTAACACGGCACCACACGGTTTAACTAACTAACTTTATAATCAACTATAAAAGCTATCTATCTACAGAGTGTTACCGACGTGCGGGCATTTCTTGAAGCAGTGTTAAGAGATGCGGTTTGTTAATCTACCCATTAACTTAATTGCATTAAAAAACAAAATTTCAAATTGCGTTACTTTTCTAAGAAAAGTTTAATTGCAAGCAATGTACAGTAAAGTTTCTGTCACAAAATGACAAATCTAATGTCATCTTAGTATTAACTGGAAGTTAAGTGAAGTTAAGTTACGCATACATTGAAGACTCAGAAAATGGAAGAATTGCATTTGTGGCTTTATTTTAAATAATTGTGATATGCTAATACTTGCTAATGATTGCTAATTTGATACATTATCGTCAGTTTTAATAAATGCCCGCACGCCGGTAACACACTGTATAAGATGGCTTCAACATATATAAATACTGATGGATTTATCTTTGTCACTTTCATTTGTCTTTTCTGTACTCTGCATCCCCCATTTGGGCATAAGATGACTCCAATTAGAAGTGAAATAATACAAACTTTGAAGCATTGATTTGAGTCATATTTTATATACACGCCTCAATATCATAAATATGCCGTGACAATCCATTTGTTCTATGTCGTAGAGAGCGCCTAAGAGAAACAGGTATATTTAGAGGACACACTTTGCAACCTATCACTATTTAGTATACGTCTTTTTTCAGACTTAAAACTTAAAAACGATCCTGAAAATGACTATGAAATATGAAATACTTATTCATGGCTTTGTATATGTAACATTTCGTGCGCTCTGCTAGGTCCTTTGGGAATACAGGCATGATATAATAATATTCCTTCCAATTTCATCTTTAGTCCCTGGTTGTGTACTAAGTATCTAAGATTCGTCAAAATAAATCAAGTAAGCCTAAACATGTTGTATTTACGTCACGATGTAGTCGTCCTATGATCAACTTTGATATACATAATGAATTTCGCATTAATTTATTATTGGGTTGGTTTAAGGAGACTGAAAAGTCGCCAAAATATAAACCAAGACAGATGTTAACATTCGTATAAAAGTGAACATTCAATGACTCATGCCACCATAGGTAGGTTAGGTAAGTTAGCTATTGCCTTTTTCACTAACACAAGGAAAACAACTGTCGTATAGTATTTTGTACAATAACTTAAGAGTTACCCGTGAGCAGAAATAAGTTTTTTGAACACCAAACTATTGGAAATTCAATAATACATAAACTAAATCCAAGACGAATTATTCGAGGTTCAGTCCGTCATTGCGCCACCTAATGAGTCGAACCTTACCAAATCAAATAATAGGCAGGTGGGTAGTTGCTTTCGCTGCATAGTAAAGAGGATGAGTCACCCTACCTGACGGCGAACCGAGGCGGGCGCAAACAAAACGCCTTCCGACGGCAACCGTTAACACCTGTTTCACATTCTTATTATTGATAACAAAACATCAGACTAACACAAAATCAGCTAAAACTTATAGTTGGCCCCAAAGCGGCAACAAAAATTCAGGCTAACTCCCTATTTCTATCTTAACTTAATGGTCCAAAATAGGTTCGCTCCCAGCCTCACTTAAAAGAAGCCTAGTTTTCGACTTGTTTGCCTAATTTCAATAACAACACTTTAGTGATAATTTATTTTGGTTAGTTAATGTATCTTATTACGTAGTTAAGTGCCAGTGAGATCTACTTAGGACTAAGATTCAGCATTCAGAACAAACAATACCTTGTACAGCAGCTCATCATTCCCAAAGTCCTTTGTCACATTCACATGTCGCACTGAGCACTTCTCTCACGGGGGGTACATCGGTTCAAGTATTTGAAACAGTTTAGTCATGGCTGCAATGAGCATTGTACTGCTGAACGGACCTGAATATATCAGTTTGTTACCTCGGTTGCTAGGCGATGGAACTCAGTGATTGAATCGAATACTGCGCTGACCCGTAAACGCAGACATTTTCTAACTTACTCGCTGTAATCGAGTTTACTAACGAAAGGGATGTGTCATTCGATAATGATTTTCTGTCATTTTTGAGGAAGAATCTACTTCATTGCTAGGGAGTTACGTAGTGAGCTCGCAGGTTGTCTTTTCCACTGTTGATTCCTGCTTTGTACATAGTCATTTGGTAAAGTTGATAAATGTGTGGTTGGTATATTTTTTTTGTGGAATATCACGCCTTTATCGAGGCACGGGGTTGTTTTTCTTATTAGAATCATGGATTTTTGTGACGGATATTGAACGCTGTCAGAGCGTATTCTATGCGCTTTTGGCCGGTTCTTATATTATTGGAGATATTATTATTTATTAAAATACTAATTTTACGAAAACAAAGCACTATAGCCATTCCACTATAGTGTAGTACTTTAGTTTTATTTTAAATGTATATATTATTGTAAAGTTTTAATGTTAGGTACTTGCCCTATTTTGTTCTTTGTTTTATAATAAACATATTTCTTTTCTGTTACTGAAAAACCCACTATTGTTTGTATGCCAAAACCAGAGATATTCACCTAAACAATATACTATTAGGGGATTTATATTTGACGTAGAACACTGCGGAGTTCACTGGGCGCCATAGTAATTCCCATAAATGAATGTGGATAGGGATGTGGAAGAGATGTAACGATTAAGATTCCAATACTAATCATTATAATCATGAAAGATATGGATAGCTCACATTTTAAATCGAGTTATTAAGTATGACTTGTTCCGGGCTAATCCGTAGACCTTCATCTAGGAGCAGCTGCCAAACGCGCACTCCGTGCCACCGCTCTGTTCGCGCGACTGCTCGTGCTCTCGTGTGAGTGCCACGGTAGTTTCATGTTCGAAGGTAATGTTCGATAACAACAACATAGGAAGGTAAGTCAATTTATAGCTGGTCCCAATATTCAATCTACCGATGGTTTTTTTTTTTTTTTTTAACAAATTTTTCATCTACGGACTCGTGGTCCGTACCTTGATGATTTTAGGATATATTTTTTTTTTTAGCTTAACTGTGCGCTCCGCGTAAAGACACAATCTACCGATGGTTCGGCTACATTAGTTTAACCCACAATTTTTTTTTTCTAATTTTGTCTAAATTAAAGCAGAATACATTACACGATTAAACAGTAATATTTTTTATAGTTTCGGGAAAAAAGTGACCGTGGTATAAGGACGGACAGACAGATAAAATAACGAACCCATACAGTTCCGTTTTTTCCATTCGGCTGCGGAACCCAGAAAATAAAAATCGGTAGATGTATACCGGTTACGCTAAATTTATCAATAAATACACCCCAAAATGTATTATCAAGTTACTTCATTAATTAGTGCGGCGGGAGAGTGAAATTCTACTATTGCATTAATGCACTATTAATTAATCTGGGAGCTCTATCATCGATGCATTACATGAGGCAAAGTATATAATATAATATACTCTAGGTACAAAGCTATGTACGTAATTGCTAAACTTTCAAACTCGGGAGAGCCACAATAGGGATGTCGACTGGATTAAACATATATTATGTAATTCTAATTAATTAGTCCGTTAGCTACATGGTACGTACAATATAGTGACGTCACGCGAAACTTTTAAGCGCTATATTATAGTAATTAGTGTTCCGTAGCCAAATGGCAAAAAATCGGAACCTTTATAGATTCGTCATGTCTGTCCATCCGTCCGTATATGTCACAGCCACTTTTTTCCGAAACTATGAGAACTATACTAATAAAACTTGGTGAGTAGATGTGTTCTGTGAACCGCATTAAGATTGTGACACAATATTTAAAAAAAAGCAATATTTTTTTAGGATTCCCCATACATGGAACTGAAACTCAAATATATTTTTTTCATCAAACCCATACACCTACGTGTGGGGTATCTATGGATAGCTCTTCAAAATTGATATTGAGGTTTCTAACATCATACTTTTCTAAAGTAAATAGTTTGCGC
>BHDV01030008.1:15211-29047 GCA_005406045.1 Adoxophyes honmai
TTAAAGCCCTTGAGTATTTCCACAAAATGGCGAGAATCTTTGACGTATGAAGACGTTTTACCTACAAGCGGCTGCAGAACCGACGACACGTGCTTCGCAAGGTCGTAAGTAGGCGAAGCAATTTGGCTTACAATTGGTCGCAGGGGCACACCAACCTTGTGCACCTTCGGCAATCCATACAACCTCGGTGCCTGCACGATCTTTGGCTTGTAAAGACTACTAGCTTTTGCCCGCGGCTCCGCTCGCGTTAAATTCGGGGTAGCACAGAAGAGATAGCACACATACCAATTTATAGCCTTCTACATTGAAAAGTGCGGAATTCTTCACAAACGAAATGGGGAGTTTTGAAGAGACAAATAGTAGCCTATGTCACTCTCCATGCCCTAAACTATATCTACGTAAAAAATCACGTCAATTCATAGTTCGGTTTAGCCGTGAAGGATGGACAAACAAACAAACAAACACACTTTCACATTTACATAATTAGTACGGATAATACAATATAAAAGTGTATATACAAAGAAGTTATAAAAATCAGTACTGTTCTAATCCTTACTTCCTTACTAATATTATAAGTCAGAAAGTGAGTTTGTTTGTTTGTTTGTTCCGCTTTCACGCCGTAACTACTGAACCGATTGCTTTGAAATTTTGCAGATGTAAAGATAGTAGTCCGGATTAAATAATAGGCTACTTTTTATCCCGGAAAAATTGATGTTCCCGAGGGAAAACAAAAATATAGTTTGCTTGATAGATCGATTTCGATCGATGATAGATCGATATCGATCGATGATAGATCGATATTGATCGATGACCGATAGATCGATGGCGCTGTGTGTCGTTTGAAACGAGAAGTTTTCTTATAGTTGTGCTTTATATCGCAATTTAATCGAGTTCCACGCGGGCAAAGCCGCGGGCGGAAAGCTGGTAAAAATATAAATAAAACTGGCCTTAAGACAGTTTAGGCTTTGGGAAAGGGTAGCAGGGCAGAAAATTCATGCCACTTCGGAGCTCCCGCAGGCTTCAGGTTTCAGCGCCGGTTTGTTGCGAGGCAGTAGGGCGACGGCAGACGGACATGGCAATAAAGGGAGCGAAGTGGGAAAGGAAGGACTGGAAACAACAATCCTCCACCAGTTGGTTCGCAGCACCGATCTAAGTCTCGTTTAAAAGCCAATAAACGTTAAACTAAACGAGATTTGGATTAGGTTTTACTAAATATTTACAAACATTTAGATATTTACAACAATATAATAATACAGTACCTGCATAAGTGGCAGCCCTTTTGAAGCACAAACTAAACAGTAATTGTGTTATAATAAACAATTTAAGATAATTATTATATTAATAAAGAGCGGCTTTCGCCTTTGCCAAATCAAGATCTGTGTGCGAGAAAAGACAAAAGCCAATCGGCAATTTTGAATTTAGAATTTCTTTCTTTTTGTGAGCGGCCAGTTATGCAGCATGGAGGTTAGCCATGTTACAAGGATATGCGTTGTCTATTAGCTAATCAGCTACAGTACTGTTATAATAATATAATATCTCTTAATAATAATATAATCTATTAGCTAATCAGCTACAGTACTGTTATAATAATATAATATCTCTAAATAATTTTCGAAACCTCGTGAAGGCCGAGAAGGACAAACTCAGCAAGTACCTTGACTTGGCTCACGAGGTGACCGACATGTGGGATGTGGATTCGACGGTCATTGTACCGATAGTCGTCACAGCAAACGGTCTCATAGAGTCTCGACCACCATCTTAGGAGACTCTCGCTAGACGGTTGACTCAAGGGTCTGATACAGAAGGCGGTACTCCTTGACACGGCGCGCATCGTCAGGAGGTTCCTCAGTCTGCAGCCCTAACCGCCGGTAGCTTGGGTCCTGCCCCGTTACCGACGGCTCCCTAGGTTAGGTTTTTATAATATTTGTATATTTTGTAATTTATTTTATTTTATTACTTTTATATAAGCATTGTAAAAATCTAACCTAAGATGAAAATAAATATATAAAAATATAATCTTATAATCTCGGAACAGTTGAGACCACTCCGAGGGCGGCTGCCGTCCGCTTGAAACGTCCATTTGTGAACAATCCTGCAACCTTTTCAAAAGTAACTATCGGAACTGTGAAATGGCAACAAGTAGGTACAGTTTTCCCAAGAAAATAACTCCGATCGGCTGTTACCGTCTGCGCCGAGAGGGACAGAACGATATCCGAGAGTAGCCGAACGTTTTAAGAGTCAGGATTCCCATCCTAGCTAATGGAATCAGTTTGCGTGGCTGATCATTACCAACATGACGAACCAAACGGGCGGCTGTCATGTTGACGTGACATCTATCAATCAATAACCAAAAACAACGCAAGAGTTTAGCGCGCGAAAGTCTCTTTTATCATTATTATTATTTTGGTAATACTGTAAGCTAAGTAAAACCGTTTAATATGTAATAAACTGTACTGACGTTTTGTTTTAGTATGATGGTAATGATCTGCCACCCAAAGTCCATAGAAAAGGTTTTTTGTTACTAGTTACGCCAGCCTGGACGTATGTCATGAGTCATCTGTCTGTGACATCAATCAATAACCAATCAAAACTCGAGTGTTAAAAATCTTTTTTATCATTGGTAGATCGAAGTTTCCCGCGTCACAAAACTCGTCAACTGCGCAGGTATGTCCAGAGGAATTCTTAGTTCGGTAATACTGTATCTTTAATGAAATAACTTTAGAGTTTTCCATTACCTTAGTGTAAAAAATGTAATAGATTCAGAACGCAAGTTTATTACACTTTAAAATATAGGGAACAAAAATAAGATAACAATATGTAATATCGCAATGTAAGTAACAATGACATTAAAGTATATTTTTTTTTTACTTTTTATTGTCTGTAATGAATCAGACAACTAGACACAAGTGCCGCTTCCACGATAGTTACATTATTATGTGTATACGCCATAATTGACATTTCTAAGGCGACAGCCGAGCGTAGAACTTTCTAAAAATACACGTGCACACATACTAAACTTAATTGATTTCAGTAGGTACTTATACGTATTTTTTGTGTGAGTTTCCATTCCTAGGACAGGATTTACTTTATGCTTTTTTCCATAGGGATTTTTGTTTTGACACAATGTCTATAATAATACCTGATCCAAAAATTAGTTTTGGGAGATGAATTTATTTATGTATTAAGAGTGGGTTAACTGAAACACTGTGATAAGGCGTGTTCTTTTAAAATGTCAAAAATTATAGGGTACAAATAAATAGGCATATTTTTCCCCCAAACGAAATCCAAATGTGACAACAGTTTAGGTTCTAGGACTTCGTAGTGGATGACGTTAGATAAGCCATCCCTGAGTCTCTTTACGTCCCTTACTTTAGACAGTTGGTCATTTTTACCAACTAGTAAAGCAACTTTCGTCGTCACTGCACTTAAATCATATTCTGGAGGATTTCTGCTGCCGTACGTAGCAAAGTTCCTTATCAAACCATAGTCGTATTGACTGAAGCTTCTACGTAAATATACTTGATCGAAATGGACCAAGGATTTTCTTGAAGTAGCAGCAGGATAATGACCGAATATAGTTCGTAGGAATGCAGGTTCAATGTTACTTGGGTCAAATCCGGAAAACGGAAAGAGTGCTCCGTAACCGCAGACGGCGTAACTGACAAGACCTTTACTGCAAATCAATGTTATAAGGTTCGAAAGGGCTTTACGGTCTTGCAAGAGTTCTTCTATACCAAGAGATTCAAGCAGTAGGGAGATGGCTGGACCAGCTAATGCTATCAGAGATATAGGAGGCGACAAATTATTCAAAAATGCGATAGGTGCCAGAGATATTGTTACTTTGATTCTTTTATTGTATTCTGGCCTTGTCGAAGCTAGTACGTAGTGGGCAGCTGTTCCTTGAGAGTGGCCTATTGTGGCAATGCAGTCTTCTCCTGTTTCAGCACGAACGAAATCTATCGTAGCCGCCAGGTCATAGTACCCGATCTCGTGAAAGCTATAGTTCCAGAATTCTTTATCAGTATCAGGGTTTAAGCTGACGTGGCGTCGGCCATATTTGTTTCCTCTGTTGTTTCCGAGCCAAACGTTGTATCCAGCGTTAGCCAATGTGATGGCCAAAGAGGTGTTACCTCGAATGATGAACGTGTCACAAACATCGGCTATTCCATGGAACAAAAGCACCACTGGGCCGTCTCCTGGAAGGTTGAAGATCGTCAGAATGTATCCATCTTCGGTGGTCAGGTTGTATTCATCAGCGCTGTGACCATACTTCGTTGCCAGTTGTAGGAAATTAAGCTTTCCGTCTTCTGACAATGTGGCATCCGAGAAATTTGTAAATATTGATTCAAACTCATCTGCATAGCTCGCTGATGTAGTCTTAACATACAACACGAATAAAGCACACGTTATGAAGAAGTATCGTGTTGTCATTGTTAATTGCTGAACTTAAATTCGAAATGCTTTTGTACAGGTACAGTTTAATCTGTTATCCGTTTCTACTGATGTCAGGAAAATATTCAACTGGTGAAATAAACGGCATGACAATACAAGTTGTTCTTATCAGAGTCAATTTAGAATATAAGTAACATTCTCGCATTGATGTCTTAGACTTCCGCTACCTTCAGATAACACAGGCTATAAAGTGATATATGTATATGAAGTTAATTAACAGTAGTTGTTGCTGTGTACGAGTTATACAAGATGTTCTGTTGATTCTGTCAACTTCAAAGGAATGTTTTAGTTTAAAATTAAATCGTCTGTACAAACATCACTCCTGTATTACCAAAGTGGGGTCAAAGTTATTATATGAAAAAATGTAAAAAAAATATACCTAAATATTAAATGTTCTTTTCGAGCCGTTTTCAGATATTTAAAATTTTATTTAAGTAAACAATCATGGGAACTATAGCCCAAGCCTTTTCATACTTAGAGGAGGCCTGTGCTCAGCAGTGGGACGTAATAAGGCTGTATGATGATGATGATGAAACAATCATGTTTTTACCGTTTAAAAGTTGTAATTGTCGTTTTTGTATATTTAAAATTTCATGTAGGTGTAATTAACAAAAAATTTGTCGAAAATCACCATTATTTCTATAACGCTTGGGTATACAATGTGTAACTGATCCTCCCTGGAGGATGATGAAATTGATGAATTTTAGATGACATACATACATATTCTCACGCCTGTATTCCCGAGAGGGGTAGGCAGAGCACATGAATTCAAAAATCCAGTAGATGACATTTAGATGACACGTTGTAATTAATTGCATACGAGATAAAAAATACGCGGTGTTTTATTTTATTAACTCTTAATATACAAGTTTTTCTCTCGAGTTTTTTCAATATTATAAAAAAAAGCATATAAAATAAATCCTGTTCTAGGAAGGGAAACTCAAAAAGTATAACGTGCTTAAATCAATCAAATGTATGTACGCTCGGCGGTCGCCAGGCATGTCAATTATGGCGTATGCATATAAAACTATCGTGGTAGTGACACTTGTCTAGTTGTCAGATTAATTATAGATAAGTAAACATTTTTAATTTAATGTATTTTTACTTAAATGCGACATTGCGTAGGTATTATTATTATCTTGCTACGATTTCGACATTGGCGAAATGCATATGAAATTGACCGTTCTGTATTCCATTTACTTACGTCAGCGGTATAAATTATAAACGTAATTGGATCCAAATATATGTAGAAATTTCATGCGCTTACCACCTGACCCATGAAATAGACCAATTAGCTACACATATGCGTACATCCATAGTAATATTATAAATGGGAAATTGTGTTTGTTTGTTTAACGGCTAAACGGGGCGACGGATTGACGTGTTTTTTTGGGTGGAGATAGTTAAAAGAATGAAGAGTGACATAGGCTATTTTTTATTTCTGCATAACCCTCCCACTTCCATAAATTACTACTTAATGCGAGCGAAGCCGCGGGCAAAAGCTAGTTTACATATATACACGTACGTTATGCCAATCATTATGGATCCAATTGTTTTACTGTCTCAAAATTATGTTTAGGATACCGTAAACAGCAGAAAACGGTAACCTTCTACATTATTCTATCAATCCGTCCGTATGTCTATTATATCACTCCTACTTTTTTCCAAAACTGAAAGAGTTATATTGTTGAAACTTGTTACGTAGATGTACATACTTAGTGAATTATGTTAAGATTTTCATTGTGGGTTCCCAATAGATTCAACTCAAATTTTAGGTCGTTAAAATCGATGTTGACGTTGGTAATAATATTGTATATTTTTATTGTATATTTTATAAAAATTACCGCGGGATCAGTCTTCTCAGCGTTGTCGGCAAACTGTATGCAAAGGTACTGATTGAAAGAGTAATGAAAGAAACTGATGAGAAAATATGGGATGTACAAGCGGGTTTTAGAAAGGGGATGGGATGCACGGATCAGGTCTTCTCCTTGCGGTGCATAGCCGAAAAGTTCATGGCCAAAGGCCAAAAGATATATTGCTTATTCATCGACTTGGAGAAGGCTTATGACAGGGTGATGAGGAACGAGTTGTGGTCAGCATTAGCCATGCATGGGGTGAACAGCAATCTAATACGAGCACTAATATCTCTTTATGAGGATTCTAGTGCTTGTGTGAGGATAAACGGGGCGTATACTGACTGGTTTAACATCGAAAGAGGTGTTAGACAGGGATGTGTTGCGTCACCTTGGCTGTTCAACCTATTCATGGATACATGTTTGAATGATTTGAAGAGTTATGACTGTGGACTAAAAATGAGGGAGTTGACCATCAAATGCCTCCTATACGCTGACGACCAAGTGTTGGTTGCATCGTCGGAAGAGGAGTTGCAGAGGATGGTTAACATTTTATGTGATGCATTAGAAAGGAAAGGTATGAAAGTTAATGTAAGCAAAACGAAAGTTATGGTGTTTGAAAAAGATGATTGCGGGACAGAATGTAAGATTATGATTGCGGGTGAGAATGTAGAACAAGTAAAAGAGTTTGTATACCTGGGATCGGCGCTTACGAAAGACGGTAAGTGTGAAAGTGATATTGAAAGAAGAGTGAATGCAGGAAATACAGTCAATGGAGCGCTGCGCGCCTTCGTGAGCAGCCAGAAGGTGTCGAAAAAGGCGCGTCTGGCTGTCCACACAGGGGTGCTCGTTCCAACACTAATGTACGGTAGTGAAAGTTGGGTATGGCAAACGAAGCATAAAAGTAGAATAAATGCAGTAGAAATGAGAGCGTTAAGGAGTATGGAAGGTGTAACACTGAAAGACAGAATACGAAATAGTGTGATAAAGGAAAGAGCTGGCGTGAAAGTAGATGTAGTGACTAGAATAGAAAGAAGTATGCTTAGCTGGTTTGGTCATGTAGAGAGGATGGATGAAAGAAGACTGACAAAACAAATTTATACGGGGAATGTGGATGGGTGCAGCGGGAGGGGAAGACCTAGACGGACGTTCCGTGACCAAATCGCGGACGTTTTAGAAACAGGTCAGGTCAAGAGTACCCGAAATGCATGTATGAGGAGATTGATGAATGTGGATGAAGCAAAAGAGGTATGTCAGGATCATAGCGAGTGGAACAAAGTAGTCTCTGCCTACCCCTGTGGGAAAGAGGCGTGACGATATGTATGTATGTATGTATGTATATTTTTACTACTTAAATTGAATAGTTTGAGCAACAGATTCTTCCAAAGTGGTAAAATGAGTCTCAACTCCCTCTCACCTCCAAAATAAGAGATTGATATATTGATAATTATATATATTTTTTGGTATACCTAAAAAAAATGTGATGTACAGTCAAGGAAATTGATTACTGTGCCACTTTGTACCTTTTCACAAGAAATGTCACTGTGACATACCATACTTTTTACTAATCAAAGCAATATGAAACTCACTATGAAAAGTTTCAAAGTGGCACAGGTATTAATTTCCTTGACTTTATATTACCATATAAGCTTCCACTGTTAATTGGTTAAACAAGATCTAGTAACATTGAACATTAAACTACTGTGAGACTCACTTACCTACATCGATTAAAAATGTGAGTTATCCGTATATTTTTTTAAGATATAGTAAGATTTTTTAATAAATCGTAAACTGCAATTTAACTTTCGTTTACCTAGTCAATAAAAACTCGCACTTGGCCGTTTTCTTTCTGGTGCGGTCTTTAATCAGTAATCTTATAATTTTTTCAACATCAGTAATGGAAGAAATTACAATGGTAAGCCAAAACCACGTATTATGTATATTACTATCATAACTGATATAAATGACAGTGTATACACATAAAAATCATTTAATAAGTAAAGCGGTAACAATGGCACAAGAATTCTTCTTAATTAAGTATTTCATTTTGTTCGTGTGTCTTCAGAATAGTTTAGCTAGCTATGTAGACGAGTTACAATCAATTTATTCCAATTTCTCTGATGCCTCTTTATCAGAAGACGGAAAGCTTAATTTCCTACAACTGGCAACGAAATACGGTCACAGCGCTGATGAATACAACCTCACCACCGAAGATGGTTATATTCTGACGATCTTCAACCTTCCGGGAGACGGCCCGGTGGTGCTTCTGTTCCATGGCATAGACGATGTTTGTGACACGTTCATCATTCGAGGTAACACTT
Source organism: Adoxophyes honmai (assembly GCA_005406045.1). Taxonomy (NCBI): domain Eukaryota; kingdom Metazoa; phylum Arthropoda; class Insecta; order Lepidoptera; family Tortricidae; genus Adoxophyes; species Adoxophyes honmai. Next base: position 23,838 of record BHDV01030008.1, read on the forward strand.
CTTTGGCCATCACATTAGCTAACGCTGGATACGACGTTTGGCTCGGAAACAGCAGAGGAACCAAATATGGCCGAAGCCACGTCAGCCTCAACCCTGATACTGATAAAGAATTCTGGAACTATAGCTTTCACGAGATCGGGTACTATGACCTGGCTGCTATGATAGATTTCGTTCGTGATAAATCTGGAAAAGACAGCATTGCTACGATAGCCCACTCTCAAGGAACGGCTGCCCACTACGTACTAGCTTCTACAAGACCGGAATACAATAAAAGAATCAAAGTAACAATATCCCTGGCACCCATCGCATTTTTGAATAATTTGTCGCCTCCTATATCTCTGATAGCAAAAGCCGGTCCAGCCATCTCCTTACTGCTTGAATCTCTTGGTATAGAAGAACTCTTGCAAGACCATAAAGCCCTTTCGAACATTATAACATTGATTTGCAGTAGAGGTCTTGTCAGTTACGTTGTCTGTGGGTACGGAGCACTCTTTCCGTTTTCCGGATTCGATCCAAATAATATTGAATCTGAATTCCTACGGACTATATTCGGTCATTATCCTGCTGCTACTTCAAGAAAAGCTTTGGTCCATTTCGATCAAGTAAATCTACGCAAGAGTTTTAGTCAGTACGACTATGGGTTGATAAAGAACATTGCTAAGTACGGCAGCACAAATCCTCCAGACTACGATTTAAGTGCAGTGACGACGAAAGTTGCTTTACTGGTTGGTAAAAATGACCAATTGGCTAAAGTAAAGGACGTAGAGACACTCAGGGACGGCTTGTCTAACGTCATCCACTACGAAGTCCTGGAACCCGAACTGTGGTCTCATTTAGATTTCGTTTGGGCGAAAAATATGCCAATTCATTTGTACCCCATAATTTTTGATTTATTGAAAGAACATGCTTGATCTTAGTGTTTGTCCTTATGTACAGTATGTGCCCCCACTTACCTATCCAGGCAATTCGGTGTTTTGAACGCGCACCACTACTAATACAAAGTTTGTCTAACTATTTTTAGCAAAATCAAAATGAGGTAGTTCATGATATTAATATTTCGCTAAAAATAGTTAGACAAACTTTGTATTAGTAGTGGTGCGCGTTCAAAACAACGAATTGCCTGGATAGGTAAGTGGGGGCACATACTGTACCTACAATTTTTAGGTATAGTTTTTTTGCTTTTTTTTTATACCGCATCAGTGTTGGATTTAGATATTCATGAATATTAATAAACATCAAGGGCGTAACTGGCCCCAACGGCTATAGTTCATAGGAGTGTAATGTAGTTTTCGGCCCTTAACTTAGGATTTTTTTTTGTAGTGAGGATAAGTTGACGAATCGGTTTTTCCAGGTAAAATCGATTTGCGTACTTACTCCTGCTACAAAACATATGCACAAGTAACTCTGGAATTTATAAAACGTATTTTAAGTAAAGAACCTTTTTTTATTTGGACTTAAGCTATTAATATTCTTTTATTTTTACGGATAGATAGGGTGGGTTTTGCACAGGTGGGTAGAGCTATTAACTATTTAATTCTGCTTGGGTTACTATCAAGACAGTACAACAAATTTTTGCTGTACTCTAAGCTGTGCTGCCTTCTGTTCTGCTTGACTATTCATTAGTGTTCATTCTTTGTACGAAACTGGCAAAAAAGTAATTTCTATACAATTTTTAAAATATAAAATAACAAAATAACTTGCAAAAACACTTTTATGACATATTTTTAATCCGTCAAGGACTTAGGAACGCGCTTTGACAGCTACTCGATTCAATCCTTACTAATATTATAAATCGGAAAGTGAGTTTGTTTGTTTGTTTGTTACGCTTTCACGCCGTAACTACTGAACCGATTGCTTTGAAATTTCGCAGACTTAAAGTTAGAAGTCCGGATTAAATTATAGGGTACTTTTTATCCCGGAAAAAATGATGTTCCCGAGGGAATGTTCGCTTTATACCGCAATGGAAGCCGCGGGCGGAAAGCTAGTTGACTATTATCAGCGGAAATTTTCAATCCATTAAGGTAAATGTACCAATGCTCGACACCTCAACGCCCAGTAGATGACACCCATCTCTGTCACCAGTCTTACTATGACATTATGGTTGAAAGTGCCATGTATTGGGCCAGTGTTGAGCACAGGCACGTTTACCTTACTCCTTACATCGAACATTATGGAACAAAATGTTATGGTTTAATTTTTTAACTTATATAAAGTTTCGTTAGTAAACAGGAGATCTTGAGTCCAATCTAGTTGGCCACTCCTGATATAGATGAATGTGACACCGTGCATAAGATCAATCCTCATCGTCAGCCAGTCCTTCAGCCATCAATCATTATCATTACTCAACGAAGTCCTAACGAAACGAAAGAAGAACTAGCTGACAAGATGACCGAAGAGTTAACACTCTTGTTAACACACATTGCCTCAGTTGAAACGCCTACAACAAACCTGCCGCAAGAACGCAGAACGCACAAATTTTTCATCAGAACCCAACAACGCAAGACCAGTGTGTAGTATCGACACACAGTTCCTCATGAATGAAATAAGAAGACTATCTCAAAAGTCACCTTATCCAAAAATAGAAATAACACATCACGAAGCCTGACCGGTACCCCATACCACGCATTAAAGATTTTACTTATCAACTCGCCGGTAAAACCATTTTCTCGAAACTCGGTTTTAACCGTGCCACAGCAGCTGCCAGTCACTGAATCGAAAATCGAATTTCATACAGCGCGATATTTACTCAGCCATTTTGAATTATTTTACCAACTTATTACGAACATTATTGTCAAAGAAAAACATGTACCTAATATGCAAATTTTATACAAACAAAATTTGGTATAAATTATAGTGTAGCTACTTAAAAGAAAGCATTTAATATTAAGTGAAGCCGTAACAATGGCAACACGATTCTCGTTAATAACGTATTTAATTTTTTTCTTGTATATTAAAACCACTTTGGCCAGCTATGCAGATGAATTTGACTCAATTTTTTCCAATTTCTCGGATGCCACATTGACTGAAGACGGAAAGCTGAATTTCCTACAACTGGCAACAAAATACGGTCAAAGTGCTAATCAATACAACTTGACCACCGACGATGGATACATTCTGACGCTGTTCAATCTTCCAGGAGACGGTCCCGTAGTACTTCTGTTCCATGGAGTAAACGATGTATGCGACACGTTCATCATTCGAGGTAACACTTCTTTGGCCATCACGTTAGCTGAAGCTGGATACGACGTTTGGCTCGGAAACAGCAGAGGAACCAAATATGGCCGACGCCACGTCAGCTTAAACCCTGATACTGATAAAGCATTCTGGAATTATACCTTTCACGAGGTCGGGTACTATGATGTGGCTGCTACGATAGATTTCGTTCGCGAAAAAACTGGAAAAGACAGCATTGCTACGATAGCCCACTCTCAAGGAACAGCTGCCCACTACGCACTAACTTCTACAAGGCCAGAATACAACGATAGAATCAAGGTAACAATATCGCTGTCGCCTGTCGCATTTTTGAATAATTTGTCGCCCCCTATATCTCTGATAGCATTAGCTGGTCCAGCCATCTCCCTACTGCTTGAATCACTTGGTATGGAAGAACTCTTGCAAGACCGTAAGGCCCTTTCGAATATTATAACCTTGATTTGCAGTAAAGGTCTTGTCAGTTACGCCGTCTGCGGCTACGGAGTACTCTTTCCAGCTTTCGGATTTGACCCAACTAACATTGAATCTGAATTCCTGAGAACTATTTTCGGTCATTATCCTGCTGCTACTTCAAGGAAATCTTTGGTTCATTTCGATCAAGTGTATCTACGCAAGAGTTTTAGTCAGTACGACTACGGCACAGCAGGTAATTTGGCGAAGTACGGCAGCATCGATCCACCGGATTATGATTTGAGTAAAGTGACGACGAATGTTGCTTTAATGGTCGGTAAAAATGACCAACTGTCTAAAGTAAAGGACGTAGAAAGACTAAGAGACGGCTTGCCTAACGTCATCCACTACGAGCTTCTGGAACCCGAGCTGTGGTCCCATTTAGATTCCGTCTGGGCGAGAGATTCACCTATTTATTTGTATCCTCAAATTTTTGAAATCTTACAAAAACATGCCTAAACGATTTTATAATGCCTAAGTGCCTAATGTAAAGTTTTGCTGAATAAAATTACAGGTTGTTTTTGTTATTATCATTTTCGTGCCTCAAATACTTTTTGTATGTAATCTCGATATAAAGACCTGAGTTTATCCGTTTTTCTTCACTTTGAGTATCAATTTACTTCGTAAAGAACAACACACATACACATCCTCACGCCCGTATTCCCAATAGGGGTGGGCAGAGCACATGAATTCAAAAATCCGGTGCCACGTGTAGCTATTTCAAGGTAATCAGATGGTAAAACGTGATATTGAAGTGACAGGTTGCTAGCCCATCACCCACAATACACTTACCCTTTCCAGAAGTCGACTTCTTACGACACCCACGGGAAGAAAAGGGGAGGTGCTATTCTAACCCGGCACAATAAAACAGAACAAGGCATTGCAAATACTAGTAAATTGATGTTTGAACAGTTGGACGCAGATAAACTACTTCAGTACGTCATTCTTATTCACGTCAACATAGTTTTGGGATATCAAAGTAACTTGGTATTTCTTTATTTTCATAAGGAACAGCTTGAAACTTTTTCCCAAACTGTACATTGTTTTATAATACATAATACCTACCGTCACGCATCTAAATATTTTCCTCAAGGGTAGGAAGAGGCTACTTTGGTCCACTTGCTACGATCCTGACATTCCTCCATCCACATTCATCAATCTCTTCTTTCTATAATATAGAATTTCAAATGTCAAGACAAAAGCACGTTACTTAGCCAGCTCAGCACAACAATGCGCGCGTTTTTAGTCGCGCGTGAGATAGACGTTCTGTCATTTTCTGACTCAGGTATAGTCTCCACATCTCACGCACAACTCTACATACGCGTTATTGGTGACAGCGCTCGACGACAAAAGACGACCAAAAAAATTCACCAGCAGTCAATGGATTTTTAGGATAATGATAATGACTTTTGGCTTTTATTAATTTGTATAGTCTGACGCATAGAGGACAGAACCTATAGAGTACTAATAATGTCATTGAATTTGTTCGAAGACGATTCCGCCAATAGTAGGGGAGCCCAAGAGGGGATTTCGGTACTTACTCCAGC
>BHDV01030021.1:0-11825 GCA_005406045.1 Adoxophyes honmai
ACGTTTCCATACAAAATATGACCGCTCCATTTCCTCTTAATGGGCGGCCCCCTACGGTGCGGCGGCACTGGTGCAGCGCATACGACAGATTTTTTGCGCGATCGAGTCTGCATGTATTGTATGCACTGTGCGCCGGACTTTTTGCGCGTCATGTGCGTACTAATCATTTTATAGGTTCTATTTTCACAGACTAGTGCGTCACGGATAGTCTGTCGCGCAGCACAACAACTCACGGACTAAATGGTTGCCGTTCAACATTTCGTCGATATTGTACTTTTCGTCCATGAAGTCGACAAGTTTCGTGTGTTGTCTGTACTGGGCACACATGTACCGGAACTTCTTCTGAATCTGGGCGTCGAGGTAACCGACCTGAAAAAGACATACATACATACATATTCTCACGCCTGTATTCCCAAGAGGGGTAGGCAGAGCACATGAATTCAGTGCCACGTTTAGCAATTTCAGGGTAATCAGATGGTCAAACGTGATATTGTAGTGACAGGTTGCTAGTCCATCGTCCACAATACACTAACCCTTTCCCGGAGTCGACTCTTACGAAACCCACGGGAAGAAATGGGGAGGTGCTATTCTAACCCGGCACCACACGGTCGGAACACCTCGACCTGAAAAAGTTTGGACGAATATTAGAAAAACGCAGCGCAGACGACAGACTTTTTGTGCGGTCGAGTCTGAGGCGTACAAAAAGTCTGCATGCATTGTATGCGTACGCCGGACTTTTTGCGTGACGTGTGCGTTACTGCATATTCCATAGATTCTATTTTCACAGACTAAAAAGTCCATCGCGGATAGTCTGTCGTCTGCGCAGGGCCTAAGCCTACAGGTCTGGGACTAAAGTGACAGGCTAAGATATATTTTAGGGGACAGGCTAGCAACCTGTCACTATTATACCTGCCAACTTAAGACGCTTTTCGTGTGTGTATTACGCATCTGTGAATACATAAGGTAAAAGTACCAATGCTCGACGCCTCAATGCCCAGAAGATGACACCGACCTGTCACCAGTCTTACTATGACATTTATTTTATTTATTTATTTAGTATCTTAAACAATTACACAGCATAACAGTAGAAACTAAAGCACTGCAAAGCACTGACATAAGGTTGCAAGTGCCGAGTATTAGGTCAGTGTCGAGCACTAGGACGTTTACAATTAAGAATATGTACCTCGGAGTAAACTTTATCCGCTTCCGGACTTATTTTTCCGCCATAAGATTTGAATATGTAATCCGCGTAGATCATCTTGTATTGGACGTCTGAAAAATAAATAAGGTGAACGTCTGTGTTGCCGTCATCAGAATAACTTTGATCGGAAAAAAACTTCGCGTGACATGGTCTGAAGAAACAAATTGTGAATTAAATCGGATATAGGGTAGAAAACTAAAAAAAAACTACTTATTTAGTCCGTCAGATAGATCATCAAAAAATATTGAACATACATGCATTTATTTTAAATTTAAATTGACAAACAAAAACGACGATTTTACAGCGTTTTTAAAAGATTTGCGTGACGTCACTATGGTACAATGTTTACCAATGCGTGACGTCACTCCGGAAGTTAGATGAATATACCTTTGTCCATGTTTAGTTATTTGACAGACTAAATCACACGTGTCTAAAGCCCGCTCTACACTCGCGGCGCGAAGTCGCTCCGTGAATTCACGGCGTGAATTTACGCAGCGGCTCACGCACAACTGTGTCCTTCCACACTCGCAAAGCTTCGCAGTCTTTTTCGCCGCGCGCCCTTTGTCGCGGACCAAAAAACCGCCACCAGGCGGGGAACGCCGCGAAGCGCGAACGCGAAGGCGTGAACAACATCCACTCTCGCGATTCGCGGCGTTCGCGGGCGTTCGCGGGTGTTCACGTCGCGAGTGTAGAGCGCGCATACATTTTTCCATAATCTGACTAACGGACTCATTTCAATTAAAAATGTTTAACCTAGTCTACATCCCTATTTTGCGTAAAACTGGCTAAGTACGCAAACGGCCCACCGACTACAGCTACAGTATTACCAAACAAAGAATGCTTCACGATGTACCTGCGTAATAAATCAGTTTTGTAACGCGGGAAACTTCGATCTACCAATGATAAAAGAGATTTTTTCGCGCGCTGAACACTTGCGTTGTGATTGGTTATTGATTGAAGTCTCAGACAGATGACCTTTGACAGATATCTAGCACCCCAGCGCCAAATGCGTCGAGTAGCCGAACTAAAGTGTGTGCATAGCAAGCAAAAGTGTGCCCAGAGTGTTTGTAAATAAAGTTTAATATATTATGTAGAAAAAATACACGTTCGGCTACTCTCGGATATCATTCTGCGCTTATCGGCGCAGAGGGTAACAGCCGATGTGACTTATTTTCTTGGGAATACTGTATCTATGATAACGTTACGGATTTCATTATCACCCTGTATGTATGGTCAAAAGTGCACCTCTAAGCAATTCCTGCGTCATATTCCGCAGATGTAGCTCTGATTTCCAATTAAAATAATAATACCAGTAGGGCTGGAGCCTGTCCGGGGCTCTGTTACCGGCCGCACTGCGTACCACTGTCAAAAAATACGTGAGTGATTAAAATTTTTTTTGACGTGACAACGTCTTAAATTAGGTTGCGGCTGGGAGTCACTTATGAAAAAGTGTAACGCTCGGTAACGTTACGATGACGTCACCGAACGAGAGAGAGGCCCGCAGTGTTAAGGAGGTGGCGCTTCGATAGTGCGAAGCCTCTATGGTATCATGTGAGACGTCAAACGCAGACATGGACAGCTGTCACGATTGGGAGTTGACGTGACAACGTCTTAAATCAATAAATATTCTACCGAGAAAAAGACGTTGTCACGTAAAATCTTCGCCCGTAAAACCGACTTTACAGGCAACCATTTTTTTTTTACTCTCTAGGCCATTGTTTCTTAATCTCGGGTCGCGACCCAAATCTGGGTCGCGTGCCATATCGAGATGGGTCGCAGGACCCGCGGAACTTTTTGAAAAACAAACCGCAATCGCTGCATTTCATTTGTTTTTCATTTTTAATGGGGTCGCGAGCGGTTAGGGCTCATAATGTCCCACTCGCAAAACGTCCCTCCACCAAAATTACGTCCCTTTCTCAAATGGTCCCTTATGCAAAATACCCCTATCCCATTACGTCCCTTTCTCTAAACGTCCCTTCTTCAAAACGTCCCATTGTTTTCGCAAAATGGCCCTTCTGAAAAAGCCCCTTTCGCAAAATGTCCCGTTCGCAAAACTTCCCTTTCGCAAAATGTCCCGCCTGCAAAATTCTTGTTTAAATAAAGAAACAAGTCTCTGTGAAAAGTTACATGTTTGGTATAAGCTATTATGTCCGACTGTACCTCATTGAGACGAATCAAATGAGCCCAAACTCGATAGGTTCGAACGAGACATTTTGCGGAAGGGACATTTTGCGAACGGGACATTTTGAGAAAGGGACGTTTTGCGAACGGGACGTAATTTATGTGACGGAACATTTTGAGAACGGGGCATTTTGCAGAGAGGTCATTTTGAGAATGGGACATTTATAAAAGGGACCTTTTGCGAAAGGGACAAAGGGGCATTTTGCTAGTGGGACATTATGAGCCCTAACCTCGCGAGCTTCTAATATTTTTGAATTTTGGGTCGCCAGGTAAAAAGGTTAAGAACCGCTGCTCTAGGCATTAGACTTATGTGGTGTCGGGTATAGAATAACACATCTTCGTTTCTTCCGTGGATGTCGTAAAAGGAATTAGGTTGAGGTATATTTTAGGCGACAGCGGCGACTGTCACTATTATACCTGCGAACTCAGAGCCTCAAAATACATGCTAAAAGTAGCCGAGAAACGTGAAATAGTCATGGTTTTGTCTTTGTAGCATTTCGAGCGCTCTGCCTACCCCATTAGGGAATACAGGCGTGATGTATTATTGAGACTATGTAGCATTATTGAGACAATTTAGAATTAAATTAGAGGTGTGACTGTATATGTTTTATTTAGGATTTCAAAATAGATGATAAGTCATGACAGTGACAGGTTGCTAGCCTGTCGCCTAATGCATTTAATAATTATACTTTTAGTCGCATCTTTCAACATCCACGGAAGAAATGGAGAGGTTTTATTCCCGACCAAGAAAATAAATTAACCCCTCGCATGTAGAAAAAGAAATTTAAAGCTGATTCAAGTCAGTTTTGTTGGAAAGCAAAGTACCTATGTAGCTCAAAACAATAAACTATTTTTTTATTCTCAGATAGTAAATTAAATTGCCGGTGTCACCCGTTTTTTTGGTTAGGGCTCATAATGTCTCACTCGCAAAATGTCCCTCCACCACTTACGTCCCTTTCTCAAATAGTCCCTTATGCAAAATACCCCAATCTCATTATGTCCCTTTCTCTAAACGTCCCTTCTTCAAAACGTCCCATTGTTTTCGCAAAATGGCCCTTCTGAAAAAGCCCCTTTCGCAAAATGTCCCGCCTGCAAAATCCTTGTTTAAATAAAGAAACAAGTCTCTGTGAAAAATTACATGTTTGGTATAAGCTATTATGTCCGACTATACCTCATTGAAACGAATCAAAGGAACCCAAACTCGATAGGTTAGAACGAGACATTTTGCGGAAGGGACATTTTGCGAACGGGACATTTTGAGAAAGGGACGTTTTGCGAACGGGGCGTAATTTATGTGACGGGACATTTTGAGAAAGGGACGTTTTGCGAACGGGGCGTAATTTATGTGATGGGACATTTTGAGAACGGGGCATTTTGCAGAGAGGTCGTTTTGAGAATGGGACATTTATAAAAGGGACCTTTTGCGAAAGGGACAAAGGGGCATTTTGCGAGTGGGACATTATGAGCCCTAACCGTTTTTTTTACATACATACAATCACGCCTGTATTCCCAAACGGGGTAGGCAAAGCACACCAAACGCTACATAGACAAAACGATGACTAAGTATTTCACGTTTTGTGGCATAATGTTTTTTAGATTTTGAGGTGGCAGGTACATTACTGACAGGTTGCTTAGCCTATCGCCTAAAGTATACCTTAACCTATGTCCTAAGTGCCCGTTTTTTTGCAATGCTAAAATAGTGCTGCGCATGATCGGTTGCATAAATACAACTTCCAACTTCCTCTCTGTGGACTCCGGTCCCCAGGCATAACATCTGCCTGGAGAGAGATCTCTGTATTGGAGCCTTTCCCACAGATCTCTCTATTACTTTCCTACACTTCTAAACTACACTTGTGTCTGTAAGTACTTAGGTACATAAATAATATGTACTTACATAGTAAGAATCCCAAAGCAACGACGAAAAACATGATTATAAATGTTAATAACACCTACACATGTGATATGTTACCTGTTCCATTCAAATGATCACCAAGAAAGTAATTTGGAAGTGATTATCGACCACCTAAATTGCACAATTAAATGATTAAATGCTATGGACTAGCAAAATGCATGAAAAAATAAACGTTTGCCAGTTTGTCTGTCTTGACAACTAATTAAAGATTTCGTATGGTCATGTCAAGTGGATGATAATGCGGTCCATATGCAGGGACTAGCTGTGCCCGCGACTCCGTCCGCGTGGATTAGTGACTGGGTAATTTCCCCCGTTTTTCCCACATTTTGCTGTGCTTCTTCGCTCCTATTAATTGCAGCGTGATGTTATATAACCTAAAGCCTTCCTCGATAAATAGTCTATCCAACATAAAAATATTTTTCAATTCCGACCAGTAGTTCCTAAGATTAGCGCGTACAAATAAACAAACAAACAATCTCTTGCGCTTTATAATATTAAGTAGTCTAGATTTAATAGGGACAGGTTGCTAGCCTGTCATTTAAATAAATCCTAAACCTTTGTTGCCTCTTACGACATACACGGAAAAAATGGAGAGGAGTGGAGTGGTGATTCTGAACCAGTCACCACACGGGACGTGCGGGGCATTCTACGTTATACTAAAAGTTATTTTATGCCAAAATATTTTTGTTTTAACATTAAGAAATAATTAAAATCAACAGGCGCAGAAACCGCGGGAAATGTTAGCATGTTAATTAAATACCATAAACTTTACTTATAATTAGTAATGAATTAACAGGCATATTGTTTTTATATAACGATGTAACGAGTGTGTTGAACATGCAACGAGTGGCTAGCTCGATCCTAACAATATTATCATGTAAGTACATACATATAAATCACGGCTGTATGCAGATAGCAGATACCACTGTATGTGTCTGTAGGTAGAGCACCGGAAACGTTACATAGACAAAACCATGAATATTTTCGCGTATCGAAAAAAAAGCGTTTGTACGAAACTGCGACTTAAACTCCCAGATTGTAGAAGAAAACACCGTTTAAATTGAACTAGTATTTTAATTTAGAACTTTATAATCTAGCTATACGTTGTCGGTTTAGGTAGTTAAAACAATATAAACAATCTTGACATGTCTTTTTATTGAAATTATGAAATACACAGTTTAAAAATGAAAATCGTTACACTATACAATTCAATCATGAAAGTAAATGATTTTTTCATACCAAAAGTGTAAAATGTAAAGATTTCGATTTATAAAGTGTACGTTTAAATAAAAAGACACGTCAAGATTGTTTACATTGATTTAACTACCTAAACCGACAACGTATAGGTATACAGTTTGTCTTCGATTGCTCTTAATGATCTGGATATATTCAAACGCTCCTAAATCTCCATAATTACAAATAAAAATATTAAAAACTCTTAGGCTCTTCAAGGTAGCCAAACGTTACCACGTATGAAAGGCGTTCAGCGCCATCTGTTGAGTGACAATTAAACTACAATTGCCTTGAACGGCTTAAACAGCGTTGCTACTCCAAAATGACAACGTAGACTAGGTAGTTACTAATAAACTTTAAACCCTCCACATTTTCATGCATTTTGAATTATGACTAAACACTGTACCTACCTATACTAATATTGAAATGTTTTAAATAAATTAAAATGTCTGTTGTCACAATTTTGCGTACCATCCGTGATGATTCTAGAAAGCGTGAATTTTCACTGACGGGGGGGAAAAAGTACCCGTAACAATGAAATAATTTACTAAACTATTTTTTTTTTCGTTATATTATAGTACATTTTTGTTAAAGATTAGTAGAATTGACTTTAAAAAAATGTCAAATATCGAAAACATCATTACCCTGGTGCGTCCATTCGACTTTTTGTGAATAAAATACTAAAAAAAGAACAATTCAAGGATTGAAATTAACTACAGTTTCGAGTTGAATCGTCAGAAAATTAGTTTATGATTAAATAAAAAAATTAAATAAACTGTAAAATAAAGTATTTTTAATTGAAAATCTATAATTAATGGTTTGTCCGGAGCTTATTTAGCTATAGATAATTCCTTTGGTGCCTCGTTAAAAAAGTTGCACATACTTACTTGAACGTTTTTAACGCGTTGAGCCCACCATGCCGGACTAATCGTCTCATTTTTAATTTGCCTAATTCTATTACTTTAATTTAATAAAACTGAAAAGGAAGATCGCGGGAATAAAATATTCACCTAAACGCGAGGATACTAAAGATTCTCACGTATAAAAGTAGTGAACAAAATATTAATCTATTTGGTGCAATTGAAACATCAAGACCCATTCCAAAGAAGACCAAGAAAATCAAGATAAGTCCCATTTCCTTTTACATACAAACAATCCTGTGTTCCAAATGGGATAGGCAGAGCACACGAAACATGACATAGGCTTGATTTTGTACTTAACTTTTTATTCTACTTATAAGATGTTATAATCATAAGCCGACACACAGGCTTGGGCCGTTGGGCCCTGCGCAGACGGCAGACTATCCGCGGCGGACTTTTTAGTCTGTGAAAATAGAACCTATAGAATTAAACGCACACGACGCGCAAAAAGTCCGGCGCACAATGCATACAATCCACGCAGACTTTTTGTGCGCCGCAGACTCGATCGCACAAAAAGTCTGTCGTCCGCGCTGCCTCCTAGCGTGACGCGAGGACTCACCGCGTCCCGTCACTACAAACCCGCGCGGGCCATTCGTGGCCATTTGTGTGGACGGGAACCCAAAGGGCCATTTTTGGTCCACCCACTGGCCCCGTAGTGGCCCCCTTTGGTTACGGGACGTGAAATAGTCATGGTTATGTCTATGTAGCGATTCGTAGCTCTGTCTACCCCATTTGGGAATGCAGGCGTCATGTGTGTTGGTGTGTGTGTTAGTTAATAGGTGCAATGGTTACAGCACGGTTACAGGATGCTATCTATAGAGCCACCGCCCACTTAGCGTCTTTCGAGCGTCGTCGGCTCGTGAGCGCCCGCGCAGCGCCGACATAGGCGAAGGCTAGACGTACAATAAATATTGTTATCCATCAATATTTATCTTATATTGTGATATATAGTCTGCTATATATTGATAGAAAATATTCTGATCCATGAACAGATTGTGATCCATCAGTATTCGCAAATTGAAGGATGACAATATTTATTGTACGGTCAAGGACTGTGTCGCTGCAATATCACGCAATCTGGTTACCCTGAAATTGCTAAACGTGGCACTGGATTTTTGTATTCGTGTGCCTACCCCTCTTGGGAATACAGGCGTGAGAATATGTATGTATGTTTTAGGCATTCAGCTGGTAACTTCGGCCGTGAATGACCTCCGGACGCTCAACATCCTCATGAACACGACTGCTGATATCATCCACGACACCACCACCATCGTCACTGACATGGAGTACATCCGGGTCCGGATCCGGAGCACGGCGGAATTCGAATGCGGGTACCTTAACAAAGTTCTTGAGGTACGCACCCACTTATTACTGTTACAGCTGTGACTAATCTTCCCCGTTTTTTTCTACTTTTCCCAATATTTCTTCGCTCCTATAAGTTGCAGCGAGATGTTAAATAGCCTAAAGCCTTCCTCGATAAATGGTCTATCCAACACAAAAATATTTTTTCAATTCGAACCGGTAGTTCCTGAGATTAGCGCGTTCAAACAAACAAACTCTTCAGCTTTATAATATTAGTATAAGATATACAGGGTGGAAAGTTTCAATGGGCCCTGGAGGGGAACTACTCTAAACCCTTTAGTTAGCTCATTTTACTGAAAGGAAACATTCCTTTATTTTTAGAAAGAAACAAAACTGCAATATTTTTTTTTTAATTTTGTTTGTCTCAACCGGGAATCGAAGTCTTTTTTTTTCTTTTATGTTCAAATATTGTAAATTGACTTCTTCTAATGGGCCATTTAACCCCTTTTCTGCTTTACTCCTAATTCTGTAACACGTTGTGGTCCTGTCACTATTTGTACCTACCTCTTACTTAGAACCTAAAATATGCTAAAAGTGATAATATGAAGAAGATGCAATACAGGCGTGATGTATGTAGGTACCTATGTAAATAAATTATTAAATATTCTAAACAACTTTTTAAAAGGAATTCTTCAGGAAACAAGTGAACATGTACAACACAAGCAAGTACATGAACACAAGGCTGTACACCGAAGAGTTGGTGCTCTACCTACAGGAGATAGAGTACCATTACTGGCAGATAGAGCAGGTCTCCCTCATGCTTCATGAGGTCGAGAGGAAGTACAACATGGGTAAGGAGTTCGTAGAGAATATTTGTCTAAATATGATCAGCCATTATACCACATTTTTTACCACATTTCTATAGGAATTCATACAATAAGTGTGTCATTTACTGTGTGTATAAATTATGACATTATATGCGCAAAATGAATGTCATATACATTATACAGGATATCATAAAAATTGTTTTAAGCGAAAGTTCGGAGATAGACCACCCCAAGGAGAATCCGAATCACCCTCATGTATGTTTCGCGATGTTTTGCGATTTTTTAGTGTGGCTGATTTGCTGATTTGATTTGAGAGGAAAATCTTTTGAGAAATGTGATCATTCAACATGAAACTACCGTAGATCCAGTTATCTTGAAAATTACGGACAACTCAGATAGTGGTTGGTGACCTCTGAGTGAGAAGACAGTTTTGAATATTCGTAAGTTAAAAAGTACCTATGCTCGACGCCTCAACGCCGAGTAAATGACACCCGTCTGTCCACTGTCTTACTATGACATAAAGTTGCAAGTGCCAATTATAGGGTCAGTGTCGAGCACAGGGACGTTTACCTAACTAGGTCAATAACTCCTGCTGTTTGCTACTCTACATTTGACAATAATAATAAATGACGATAGTAACGAAGGTAGTCGTGCGCCGGTATGATTGTCGAGCACGAGCAGTCGCGCGAACAGAGCAGTAGTAGCAGCTGCCGCGGCTCCTAGATGAAGGGCTCCGGATTAGCCTGAAATCGTGTTAAATTCGATTTACAAAGCTATCCATATTTTTCAAGGAAACTGGGACCACTAAGCCCCTGCGCAGACGACAGACTATCCGTGACGCACTTTTTTAGTGTGAAAATAGAACCTATAGAATTATATCCCGTAACGCACACAGTGGAAACAATCCACGCAGACTTTTTGTGCGCCGCAGACTCGTTCGCACAAAAAGTCTGTCGCCTGCACCTAAAGACTCGAATAACCCATTCATCTTCCACCTACAGACGAAGAACACGACGAATTCGACGTCTCCCGTTTCTACACGTACACTGCACCTTCAACGGTCGCGGCGAAGCACTTCTCTCTGCCGAAGTGGAACTTCTTCAAGTACCTGAAGAAGAAGGTGGCCGGCACTTCGCCCACCCCAGAGCCTCTGTGGCCCAAGGAGTACGGCTGGGAGATAGAAAACCACTGGAAATAAAAAAAAGTTTTCGAATTTCGAAATTCTTTGTTTTTTTTGGCCCATTATTCCATTATTTTTCAATTCTATCTTACTCTATCTCACTAAGTCTCAGTCAATCTCGGGAAATCTCACTTAATCTCATTCAATGACATCCTGTCTCATTCCGTGACATACCATCCCATATCATATCATTATTTCAGCAGATTTTTGTAGCCCATCTTAACTCCATCTCATTTAGTCTCAGTTAATCTCATTTCATCTCATTCAATCTCAGGAAATCTCTGTTAATCTATTCAATAACATCCTATTATCTCGTCATTTTATTGACCGTTACCGTGACATACCATCTCATTTAGTATCAGTCAATCTCATTTCATCTCGTTCAATCTAGGAACATCCCAGTTAATCTCATTCAATGACATTCTATCATTCCATCTCATTTTTTTCAGAATTTTTCTTTTTTTTTGTGCGTGAATTCGTAACCTGTGTATCACCTTCAACGGTCTCGAAGTACGTCTCCCTGCCGAAGTGGAACTTCTTCAAGTACCTGAAGAAGAAGGTGGCCGGCACTTCGCCCACCCCAGAGCCTCTGTGGCCCAAGGAGTACGGCTGGGAGATAGAAAACCACTGGAAAAAAAAAAAAAGTTTTCGAATTTTAAAATTCTTTGTTTTTTTTGGCCCATTATTCCATTATTTTTCAATTCTATCTTACTCTTTCTCACTAAGTCTCAGTCAATCTCATTCAATCTCGGGAAATCTCACTTAATCTCATTCAATGACAGTCGTGTCAATCATTAAGTGGACAGGAATAATCAAAATTGAAAGGTAAACAAATAGTGAATTTGCAAACCATACGACGTATTACAAATTTCAAAATTAGAATGTCTAGTCCTTCTGGTTGCCCTGAAATTGCTAAACGTGGCACTGGATTTTTCAATTCATGTGCTATGCCTACCCCTACTATAAGTTACCCTACTATAAGTTATAATCCCATCAAAAACAATACTTGTCAAAAAAACCAAGTCTCGCAACTCAGTTGTTCTGCGGTAAAAAGTTGTGAGATCCATGT
>BHDV01030021.1:12711-24614 GCA_005406045.1 Adoxophyes honmai
TGGCACTGGATTTTTGAATTCATGTGCTCTGCCTACCCCTCTTGGGAATACAGGCGTGAGAATATGTATGTATGTATTTATGTATGCATTTATGCAAAGCGGACGTCCAAATCATTGCGGATGTTCCGCATATGCGGAATCGGATGTGAATATTCGCAACATCCCTGACCCGAATTTCTAACGCCAACCCCTTTTCTCACGCATCTTCTGCTTTCCAGGTATTCTTGGGGTGGGATCCCAAGCTCCCCAAGCTCCCCCCAACTACGATTTCCCTGGCCAGCCAGGTCCTCCGGCTTTGGGCGAACCATTACCGCCAGACAACGGTCAGATGAGACTGTCCCCAGAATTGAAGAGGATCTTCAATGAGCTGTCATGGACGTCCCGTCTGCAACTCATGGACAAATACTACCCGTCGTCGAATAAGACGGTCCTATCCAGCGAGTCTCTGATGCAGCCATATAGGCCCAAGTATTTTATTTTTCTCTCTTTTTAACCCCCGCCCGACCCCGACGCAAAAACGACGGGGTGTTATGAGTTTGACGTGTCTGTGTGTGTGTGTGTGTGTGTGTGTGTGTGTGTGTGTGTGTGTGTGTGTGTGTGTAAATGTGTATGTGTCTGTCTGTGGCATCGTAGCTCCCAAACGGATGAACCGATTTCAATGCGGCTTTTTTTGTTTGAAAGTTATATCAGTCGAGAGTGTTCTTAGCTATGTTTGGTGGAAATCGGTTCAGGTCTTCAAGGTCATCATTTCATTTGTTTGGTGCGATAAGAATGTTACACGTTCAGTAAGCCCATTGGGTTGGGGCTCGTCGGGGGTGTTTTTAATTTTTAATTAATGTTAGTTATAATTATAATAATCTGCTATCAGTTCGAACCAAGGACTATGATCACCCATTTCCGTTACAAGAGACTAGAAGAGCGACTTCAGTTCTTGTATGGTAGCCTTTTGAGTCGCTTTTAGAATTCAAGTGTCCTTAGCTGCTGGGCAAGGGCATTTGGATGGTGCTCAAGTCTTGTCTGGTACCTCTCGGCTGTCCAAGTAATAAATAAGAATTGGTTCACACTTTAGGCATTACCTTTAGGCATAGGGGACAGACCCATTAGGGATACAAGTAGTGTTGGCCACTCATCCATCCTTCCATCATATTTTGTTATATCATTACAGTACATTGACGAAGTGTGCATTTTTTTTTTCTTATAGAGGCCTCACCAAACACCCGGCAACACTAATGCCACCCTCGTCCGCTGGTTGGCGTCCAAGCTTTAACATGTACGATTATTCAAGCCCTGCTGAACTCTACGACCCTAGAAAAACAGTGCCGGTACCCAATAACCTTGAAACTGGCGGTACAGTGAACCCCGACCAACCTATGCGGGCGAACCAGTTCCCTGCGTGGCTGAACTCACCTGACGAGTACCCGGTACAGCAGGGGGGATATATGCCGGCCAGGGGGCGCCCGATGGGGCCAATGCGGGGGCAGATGGGTGGACCGATGCGGGGGCCGATGGGTGGACAGATGCGGGGGCAAATGAGTGGACCGATGCGGGGGCAAATGGGTGGACCGATGCGAGGGCAGATGGGAAGACCGATGCAAGGGCCAATGCGTGGTCAGATGGGTGGGCCTATGCGGGGGCAGATGCAGGGGCCAATGGGGGGACCGATGCAGGGACCTATGGGGGGACAAATGGATGGACCAATGGGGGGACCGATGGATGGACCAATGGGGGGACCGATGGGGGGGCCGCAGCCGCCTTACTACAGAAGGTCCGGACGGGAAGTCGGGATTTCTGCTCTTAAGATGCCACAGGAACCCATTGAAGGTTGGTCACGTAAAATAGTGGCAAGGTAAATACTTACGTTTCCGTGTGGTTTTGGGATTAGAATAACACTTTTCATCAGCTCTTTCGTGGATGTCATAAGAAGTGACTAAGGAAATAGGTTAAGGTTTATTTTTGACGACAGGTTAGCAGCCTGTCACTATTATACCTCTTAAGAAGTCTTAGAAGTCGCTACGAAGCTACAGTCATGATTTAGTTTATGTACCTACTTAGTCTACTCGCTTCAAACGAGAAACGCGCGTATAAGTACGCACAGATACAGCCATACAGACGCGTTGTATACGCTTGTAGCTTCTACATTTTGATCAGATCAGTTGTAAAGGCGTCAGTCGGTTGGTCAATCATTGTTGAAACATTCCATTTTAAAACAAAAGACACGCGCAGCACACAGTAAACTGTCCTCTGCCGCTCCTCTGCCCTTCCACCAATATCACAGACACGACAAAAAAAACAAGAAGGGGAACAAAAACTGAAAGAGACCTAAGAAGGTTTGGAGAACTTTAACTTTCTTTTTTCCCAGCCCGACGCCAGGCTCCGCCGGTAAAGCCTCCCTCGCCGTCAAGCCGCGACGACGAGACCAGCATGAAGCTGAAGCTGTTCCGCCTCATGTACGAGACCGTCCGCGACAGCGACCTGAAGGTGAAGCGCGCGGAGCTCATCAAGACGCAGTACGTCAACTCCTCGGCGTTTGAAGTCGGGTAAGGGACTCCTTTCAACGCCTTTTTCTTTTCGAACATCGAATATTTTTATGGCAAGTGATCACTGATCACCGCCGCACATAGAGGTCCTTTATTAAAAACCTCCCCAACTCCTTTATGGCCATTTGTAAATAGATCGGGAACCATTACGTTCATTTGTGGTCCACCCACTGGCCGCTCCGTAGTGGGCCCCCGCCGTGGTGGCACCGTGGAATGCGGGTTCGGGATACCACGCCCTCTCCTGTAGGTGCCACCGGTCGTGGGCTTGCCCCTATCGGTTCCTCTCTGTCAGCAGAGAGGTAACACATGATTTTGACAGAGATTTCGATTGTTTCTTAATATCCCCGTATTCCTAATAGGTAGCAAAACAATTGTACCAGAATATTTAGTATGTTAACATACAACAGGTGACACTGCAAAGGTTCTAGACGTGTAAAAAATTTATTCCAGCTACTTGCTCGGCGATATATCGGACAAGTACAACATCATGTCAGACATAGCGCTGACGCTGCAGCGGCTGTACAGCGAGTGGCGGCCTATCGAGCACATCAACGCTTACGAACAGATCGCCAACCAGGCCATCGAGATCAGCCACCTCATTGACCTGGCCAGGACGGTGCACAAGCGGAACGAGGGCAACCCCAGCAAGAAGCGACGGAAATAATATGGCCTGGAGTCTTTAATACGCTATTTCTACCAACACAAGCGCAGGCCCCCGTCAAGTCACCAATAGACTTCTGGGAATCCTTCGGGACCACTTTAGGAATAAACTTCAAACTTTCGAAGGCACCATTTTGCATTTAAGTCAACCTATGCGAGACTCCCTGAGAATCAGAGGAAATGGCGGAGCGAAGTACTACAGACGCCAGCGGGAACTGCAGGGAGGGGGGAACATAAACGCGTGACATGCTACCTCGCTCCCGCCATCACCGTTCAAGGCCCGCGCCCACTAAGCGTCTTTCGAGCGTTAAGATGCCACTAACGTTGCACACCAACACGCCGACTTTTGAACACCAGCGTCTCGTAAACGCCTGCGCGGCGTCGGCGCGACGTCAATGCGTCCATGCCTCTATGCGGAGGCCGCATCGACGCTGCTCAAACGTTAAGGCGAGGTTCTACTAGATTTGTACCCCGCGTCCCTCTCGCGCAAAAGAAGGCGAAGGCGGGGTAGCGGGCGACGCGGCAGGTTGTCAATACGTTGGGCACGCGGTCAAGTTTTAGAATAAATATGAATTTAAAAAATAAACAACATCGATTGAAAACTATAATTTAGCAGATTCTCTGTAGTACTTAAAGATAAATATTTCCATATAAAAATTATGTAGAAATTAAAAAGAATAAAACCAAATAATGGGTTTTAGTTTTTATTTTTGCCTGTTTTCGAGAATTTATATGATCGAGGAAAGTACATCCTATCGTGTAACCAATTAGCACGTTCCTTAGGCAATATCTTTACGTATAACATATATTTTTTTCAAGACTGTCATTTAGCAGAAAGTATGTAAAACATTAGATCTTGCAACTTTCAATTCCGTCTCCCTTGGAATACCTCGCCTTAACGAGACAACGACGCTCGAAAGACGCTAAGTTCCCAAGGAGGATGAGGTTGTCGGGCTGTAGTGCAAAATGGCGTAGTCGAAAGTTTAGACCGATGATCCCCAAAGTGGTTTCGTGGATACCCAGGGGTCCATGGAAGACTTGACGGGATCCTTGCTGGTGTTGATGAAAACTTTTAGGAATTTCGTAGGAACGTAGCAGTAGAGGGTCTATGGAACCCAATAGCACTATGAAAGGGGTCTATCAGAAAATATTTGGATGCTTCTGGTAAGAGTATAAACTTTGTTTTTGTGCAGCAACTGGACGCTACAACAAACTAAAAATAAATACAGACTAAAAATATTGACCATCAAACGTTTTTTATTGTAATAAAAACGCCCCGTCTCTGGCCATTTAATTCTCTTCGTTTCTTAACAACTGTTCTTCTTTTTCTCTCCACTCTTCTAGGAATCTCTTAAAGGAGTTAATCTATGTATGCAACCCAATAATCCAAATGGGGTTGGCGGATTTAAGTTTGATGAAAGAGGTACGACAGTAACAGGTTGCTAGCCTAAGATATAAATACATACATATTTACCTTTTTCTATTTCCTTAGCCTCCTAGGAATGCCAGAAATATGAGCTAGGAAGTAGTTATTGTCTTCATATGATATTAGATGCATTATACTAGCTGAAGTAGCTGACTCGGTGAACTTTGTCTTGGGTTCCTGTTTGTTGCGTTTAGTTATATCATAAGGGAACGAGCTGGTGTGAAAGTAGATATAGTGACTAGGATCGAAAAGGTATGCTTAGCTGGTTTAGGCAGATAGAGAGGACGGATGAAAGGAGACGGTAAACTGATTTATTCATACGGGAAGTGTAGATGGGAGTGTTGGGAAGAGAAGACCTTGACAGACCAAATCGTGAATGTATTGGAACAAATTTTAATTCAAATTGGCTCCCCGAGAATTTATGGTTGGCTTTCACAAAACGAATGAGACTCGGGAAATTCATCAAATTCTGATGACATGTGTTTTGACAGTGTTGTGTGTCAGGCCACGTTTTAGTGAAAGCCCATTCTGACTCGCCAGTATTTTGTAGGCGAAGTGGGCACGATGTGATCATAAACAATGACGTCATCTATGATGTTGGACGATGGCTCGCGACACCCACCTTCCTTAACGATACAGAGGGTGTTACAGTCGTTGCGGGCTTTTAGTGGAACGTACCCGATAAACTCAAATTTTGTGTTACGCTGTAAAACTCTTATTACCTACTGTTCATTATCGTCCATGTTGTTAAAATTACTCTTGAATTAATTAGAGAATTAAATACTTCTTAGATATGGTGTGCTTCAGTGTATTTTGCGTTTTAGTGCGTATTTTTATACTTCTAAAGGCAGGTAGGTAAAACCGAGAGTTTATTTCCACTTACCTAAGTCTAAATCAAACACCAAGTACAGTTTTCCCAAGAAAATAATTCCGATCGGCTGTTACCGTCTGTGCCGAGAAGCGCAGAACGTTATCCGAGAGTAGCCGAACGTTTTAAGAGTCAGGACACCCATACTAGCCAATGGAATCAGTTTGCATGGCTGATCACATAACATGCACGCAAAAGAGCGGAAAAAAAACAGAAATACCAACATGACCGTGTATATTATTATTTTTTTGGTAATACTGTAAGCTAAGTAAAACCGTTTAATAATAAACTGTACTGACGTTTTGTTTTAGTATGACGGTATAATGATCTGCCATGCAAATTCCATAGAAAAGGTTTTTTGTTCCTAGTTGCGCGAGCCTGGACATCTGTCATGAGTCATTTGTCTGAGACATCAATCAATAAACAATCAAAACTCGAGTGTTCAGCGCGCGAAAAAATCTTTTTTATCATTGGCAGATCGAAGTTTCCCGCGTCACAAAACTCGTCTACAGCGCAGGTATATCCAGAGGCATTCTTAGTTCGGTAATACTGTAGGTAGGTGTTTTTTAACGAAATATAACATACATAACGTACAGTTACGCCTCTTTCCCACAGGGGTAGGCAAAAGCAACTTTGTTCCACTTGCTACGATCCACATTACCTTTTTTGCTTCATCCACATTAATCTCTTCATACATGCTCGTTGGTTTCTGGTACTATTGATATCTCGAAGCTCAAAGTCACTCAACGAGCAACGGAGAGGGCTATGCTCCGGGTGCTTCTACGTATTGGAATCAGAAATGAGGAGATCCGTTGACGAATTGAAGTCACCGAAGTAGCCCACCGGATTAGCAAGTTGAAGTGGCAATAGTCAGAGCAGGAGGCTGATGGGGTCGAAGTGCTCGAATGGAGACCACGGACCAGCAAGCACAGCTTAGGACGTCCACCGACAAGGTGGATAGACGTCCTAAATGTTGCCGGAAGACGCTGGCTTTATTGTCTTTGTCATAAGCCACATAAGCAACACCAGGTCCTCTTTTCAGGTATCCTAGGAGAGTATTCAGGTCCAAACTTCCAAGGACCGCTGCCGTATAATGCGGAGGAGAAACCAGCCCCCCTCCAAATGTCCCCAGAATTGGGGATGATCTTCAACGAGCTGTCGTGGTCGTCCCGGCAGCAACTCCTGGACAAGTACTACCCGACGAACAAGACTGTTATATCCGGCGATTCCTTAATGCAGCCATACAAGCCGAAGTAATTCAACTACTTTTCCGTGTCGTGTCGGGTTTAGAACACTTATCCATGTTGTAAAGCCGTGATAGCCCAGCGGTTCGAACTGTGGCCTCTCAAGCAGAGGATCGTGGGTTCAAACCCCGGGCTCGCACCTCTGAATTTTTCGGAATTTATGTGCGATATCAAATTTGATATTTATCACGAGCTATACGGTGAAGGAAAACATCGTGAGGAAACCTACACACAGCGACGAAGTAATTCAACGTTATGTGTGAAGTTCCCAATCCGCACTGGGCCCGCGTGGGAACTATCGCCCAAGCCCTCTCATACTGAGAGGAGGCCTGTGCCCTGCGGTGGGACGTATATAGGCTGATGATGATGATGATCCATGTTGTAAGAGGCGACTAAGGACCGTGCATCACGCCTGTTTTCCTGTGTTCCCAAAAAGGGTAGCGGTAGGCTGAGTATATGAAACAACACACAGACAAAAACCACGGCTATTTCACGTTACATGGCCACTTTTAGGTTTTACATACATACATACATACATACATACATACAATCACGCCTATATTCCCAAACGGGGTAGGCAGAGCCCACAAAACGCTGCATAGACACAACAATGACTATTTCACGTTTAGTGGTCACTTCCAGCATAATATTCTTTAGGTTTTGAGGTGGCAAGTATAAGTATGACTCTTGTATTGTATTGTATGACTTTAATGCACATAAAACAATTACATAGAATAACATAACAGAACAACAGTGTAACTTACGTACAAAGGCGAACTTATCCCCGAGGGGATCTCTACCAGTTAACCTTCGGGCGATTGACAGGAAAATGAAAATGGAAAATGGTACATACATACATATTTTCACGCCTGTATTCCCAAGAGGGTAGCGGTAGGCTGAGTATATGAAACAACACACAGACAAAAACCACGGCTATTGCACGTTACATGGCCACGTCTAGGTTTTAAATTGGCAAGTATAAATGGTACATACATATTCTCACGCCTGTATTCCCAAGAGGGGTAGATAGAGCACACGAATTCAAAAATCCAGTGCCACGCCCAGCAATTTCAGGGTAAACAGCTGATTAAACGTGACATTGCAGTGACAGGTTGCTAGCCCGTCGCCCACAATACACTAACCCTTTCCCAGAGTCGACTCTTACGACACCCACGGGAAAAAAGGGGGAGGTGCTTTTCTAACCAGGCACCACACGTAACAAGTATAAATGGTGACATATGTTAATACGTTACTAGCCTGTCTAAATAACTACCTGATTTAAGTCCACGGACATCGAAAACTAGGCTCTATGAGAGTTATCCATAAACTTACAGTTTTGTGTCCGTATTGTCATATTACATTCCAAGTCATTCTCTCGTATTATGTTCTAGTTTGTATTCTAACATGATATATTACATTCCGTTTTATTCTGTTGCGTTCCTTACCTTTCCATTCCAAACTAATCTAATTCATTTTATTAAGTTCTGTCCTACTTTGAGGATAAAACGTAGTGCGGGAATGATTCCAATAGAGAGATCTCTCTCCAGACAGATGTTATGCCTGGGGACCGTAGTCCACAGAGAGAAAGTTGGAAGTTGTATTTATGCGCCAGTCGTCGAAACTTCGTTAGCGCGATGTAGGATTGTTTAGTTCAGCTATTCGACGAATGTGGCGCTGGGGCGTTACAGTAACATGACCTCTTAAAGGCGGAACAAAGTTCGCCGGGTCTCCTAATTTATACTAATGCTATGGTATCCTTTTATTTTCATAGGGGCGTCAACAGCACTAAACGTCCTCTACTTAAAAAGACTCGGCGCCCTAAGCCACCATCCACCACGGTCCGTTGGACCTTACATGACACCCAGGGGTCACAGGGACCCTACGGGACAGGTGACGTGTTCCGTCCTGAAGAAACCTCAGAGCCCGGAATAGAAATACTGTACCCCGAGGATTTGGGTCCGAGGGACCCCGACAACCCTATGTGGCCAAACACCCCAGACCGGCGGGGGCAGGGCCCGATGCAGGGTCCCAAGCTACCTGACACCAGGAGGGCAGGACGGGGCATCGGTATTTCGGCTCTGAAGATGCCACGAATATACAATCCAGGTGAGTTGATCAAGTGTTGTGTTACCTAAAACTAAGCCATATTTAAATAAACTGACCAACAAAATTTCATTTTCGATTCAAACTTTTTTTGCAGAATGTACTTTTTGCCAACTGCACTTCATTGTCATTCACTCTAGATTATGTGCACCAGATTTCAAGTCAATCAGACTAACCGTTGAAGAGTTCCCTCCATCGGAGACAGTCCCGCCTGGGCCACCAGAAGTCCACTACCGGAATATTGTATTGTCATTCAAGTTACGTAGGTCGTAGGTATATCAAGTTTCAGCTCAATCGGTCCATTGGAAGTGGTTCATATCTTTCTTGCAAGATTTGTAAAGATACAAAACATAACAAACAAAAGTGAAGTTAAATAAAAGCATGTAAAAAGGGACCACCGAGGCATGGTTTCGAAGCTGCTGGCAGCGTTTCCTCGCTGTGTCGCAATGTCATTTTCGTTTCGTTATGTCGCCACGTTACTCACTGCGACATGCGACAGCGTCAGTGACAAGCGACGGAAGATCGAAAAAAACAACGCAGAACCAAACTACGATCTTTCATTGACGACTTGTCCTCTTGTCTGCCAGCCCGTCGCCAAGGCCCGCCGGTAAAGCCTCCCTCGCCGTCAAGCCGCGACGACGAGACCAGCATGAAGCTGAAGCTGTTCCGCCTCATGTACGAGACCGTCCGCGACAGCGACCTGAAGGTGAAGCGCGCGGAGCTCATCAAGACGCAGTACGTCAACTCCTCGGCGTTTGAAGTCGGGTAAGGGATATTTTCAACGCCTTTTGCTTTTCGAACATCAAACGTTTTTATGGCAAGTGATCACTGATCACTACCGCACATGGATTCTTTATTAAAAACCTTCCGAACTCCTTCATGGCCATTTATAGATGGTCCACGAAATCTTACGGCCACGTGAGGTCCACCCACTGGGCGCACTCCACTAGTGATGGCCCTTTCCTGCTGGTGCCACCGGGCATGGCCTCTCTGCAATGCTCTCGGAAAGCATTCAGCAAACTTGTTTTTGATGTAGCTTTCGATTATCTGTTAGAGTCTCCGTATCTCTAATAGCTATTCAAACAATGTATCAGAATATTTCAGAAAAACTGTCCAGAAACATTTGTATGACGCGCTTTGGGTGAAGCGCTAAAGTAATCGTTCAAACCTTTAGAAATGTCCCGTTATTCCAGCTACCTGCTCGGCGACATATCGGACAAGTACAACATCATGTCGGACATAGCGCTGACGCTGCAGCGGCTGTACAGCGAGTGGCGGCCTATCGAGCACATCAATGCCTACGAGCAGATCGCCAACCAGGCCATCGAGATCAGCCACCTCATCGACCTGGCCAAGACGGTGCACAAGCGGAACGAGGGCAGCCGGATGCGGCGACAATAAGACTGTCAGAAGTCCTCACAGCTGTAGTCGCAAACCGGGATTGTCGAGCCACTTACCAATGTTGGTAACTTGGTCGTGTAATACTAACCCTACAGCTAACATCTATTCGGTCACATCAGTCATTGATTACACGTCTAAGTTGCGAACAGTGGCATGTGGCTGAACAAATCCGATTCGCGACTGTACCTTTAGGCCTTTCTCGTATGGAGCTATTGAAATGAGAAGAAACTGTTCAGAAATTATAATTAAAACTAGTAACTGTACCTCGCAAACAACTCTTTACTAATTTCAGTTCGTATCAAGATCTTTTAGAGTACCTCCATATGTGGAAGGCCTGCTCCAAATCACATCATCACGCTACCACGTGTTTCATTCCGTTGTCAGAGCATTTGGAGCTGGAATGATCCCTAGATTCCTGCCTATAACTGTTGCATTAACACATAATAAACATTAGGAATGAGTACTAGTTTGTTATTTCCCAATTATGTTGTCGAATTGCCGAAAAACGTGGAATTAAATGAAGAAGGTGAAGAGCTACGGACTAGACCGAAACATGTTGAGCTAAGGTCAATTTAAGACCTAGGTTGTCCATGATAATATCGATTTGTAATGCAAACATTATAATGCTGACACACGATAAGTACATGTATATTGTCTCCGTGGGAAAGACTCCAATAGAGAGATCTCTCTCCAGGCAGATTTTAAGCCTGGGGACCGAAGTCCACAGAGAGAAAGTTGGAAGTTGTATGTGCAACTGATTTTCGAAGCTTCGTTAACGCGATATAGAACAGTTTTTGACAGCTGATACCGTAGATTGTCGAAGAAGTACGAAGTGGCGCTACAGTCACCACATATAAACTAAACGTATAGTTGTATCATTACGATATGTATGTTGATTAAACTGCTTAAATTACCATAACGTTTTTAGTGTTCGTTTATTATAATTACTCTGGATATATAGGTTGTTTTATTGCTATCGCTAAGTATGTCTACGTGACATGGCTACAACATGGAATTTTTGATTATAATTACATTCTTCTGTAAGTATTTTTATTTTTAATCTGAAGTTAGACTAGTCGGACTCGCGCGCGAATGTTTTTATACCATTCTAAGTAAATAAATGCGGTTTACAATTAAGGTTTTTAAAAAATCTACTTACTAGATCTCAGTTAATCCAATTTTAGGTGGGAGTTCGTATGATAATGTTAGAGGGGGATGAGACACATTTTATCACTTGGAAGTATCTTTCGTGCAAACTATTCAGTTTAGATTATTTTAAAAACGTTAGTGGCGTCTTTTGAACGTCAGTAACGCGTCTCGTTGAACGTCGCGACGTCTGCACTGACTCATTGACGCCGCAGCGACGCTGCGCAGACGTTAACGAGACGCTGACGTTCGAAAGACGCCGCTAACGTTGCAGTGCTGGAACTTAAACGTTGTGTCGGCGCTGCGCGAGCGTTCACGAGACGACGACGCTCGAAAGACGCTAAGGCCGGCCACATACATTCGGAATTTTTCCGTTCGGAATCTCGAATCGGACTTTCCGAACGCATTCAATCCATACAAAATCAATGGACCACCACACACATTCGGAAAAATTCCGTGCGGAATTCCGAACGGAAAGCTTGCGAATGTGTGTGGCGGTCCATAGATTTTGTATGGAT